>PVJN01002113.1:0-86520 GCA_004026805.1 Lasiurus borealis | reverse complement strand
GTATATTTCATTCCATTCCTTTCTGGCCTGATGAGTTTCTGTTAAGAAATCAGTTGCTAGTCTTATGGGGGTTCCTTTGTAGGTAATTTTCTGTTTCTCTCTGGCCCCTTTTAAGATTCTTACTTTGTTGTTGGTGTTTGCCACTTTAATTATAATGTGCCTTTTTGTAGGTTTTTGGGGGGTTCATTTTGCTTGGGACTCTGTGAGCTTCTTGGATATGTATGGGTTTTTTCTTTTCTGTATTAGGGAAGTATTTGTCATTATTTCTTCAAACAGGTTTTCTATTCCTTGCTCAGTTTCCACTCTTTGTGGAACCCCAATTATGCGGATGTTGTTTTGTTGCCTGTTACCCCAAAGTTCCCTTAGGCTCTCCTCTTGCTTTTTAATTTTTTTTTTCTAGAAGCTGCTTTAGTTGGGTATTTTTTCTACATTGTCTTCTAGCTCACTGATGCAGTCCTCTGCTTCTTCTAGTCTACTTTTGATGCTTTCTATTGAGTTCTTTATAGCTGTGATGTCATTTTTCATTTCTTCTTGATTATTCTGCATTTTCTCTTGGTTCTTGTTCATTTTCTCTTGGTTCTTCTTTATTTCTTCTTGGTTCTTCTTCATTTCCTCTTGGCTCTTCTTCATTTCCTCTTGGCTCTTGGTTCTTCTTCATTTCCTCTTGGCTCTTACTCATATTGTCAATTTTGTCTTCCTTTCTTTTCAGCCACCTTATGACCATTTCTCTGAACTCTTTCTCTGGCAGATCTATTTCTGCTTCTATTTCATTTACTTCCTTTTCTGGTGATACTGCTTTTTTTGTCATATGCGGGCTATCTCTTTGTCTGCCCATGGTCTTTCTTCTCCGGGTGTCTGATTATGTACTTCTCTCTCCTACATTGATTTAAAGGCTTGTTCTGGGTCCCCCAGCTGTTTGGTGGGTGCTGCGGCTAGCTTTTCAGACTGCCGTAGTCATCCACTTCCCCCTGCAAGATGGTGTGGTCTCCACATTCGCGCTGGTGACTCCAGGAGACAAAAACTTTGTGGCAGTGGGGCTGCCTGGTCAGGGGAGCCCCATCCAGCCGTCCCCTACCTTCTTCTGGAGGATAACTGACTCTTAACTTGCCAACAAACACTCCCAGTGCGACTCTCAGCTGCTCTCTCTCCATCTGCCCATCAAGAAGACTCCAGACACGTCTGTCTATTCCACCGCCATTTTTCCCCCTCCCATATTCTTGGATTCAGTCTATTGCTTTTCATTACTTTGTATATTGCAATCCATTCCTTTCTGACCTCATGTGTTTCTGTTGAGAAATCAGTTGATATTCTAATGGGAGTTTCTTTGTAGGTAACTTTTGATTTTTCTCTGGAAATCTTTAAGATTCTTCCTCTGTCATTGGTGTTTACAAATTTAATTATAATATGTTTTGGTGTTGATCTTTTTGGGTTCACCTTGTTTGGGACTCTGCAAGCTTCTTGAACTTGTGTCACTTTTTTCTTCCTAATATCAGGGAAATTTTTTGTCATTATTTCTTCAAACAGGTTTTCTATTCCTTGCTCAGTGTGTCCTCTCTTTCTTGTACCCCTATTATGCCAATGTTGTTTTGTTTCATGTTGTCCCAAAGTTCTCATAGTTTGTTTTCCTGTTTTTTAATTTTTTTTCAAGTTGCTGTTCTGCTTGTGTTATTTTAAAAAATATATTTTATAGATTTTTTACAGATAGAAAGGGACAGGGATAGAGAGTTAGAAACATCAATGAGATAGAAATATCAAGCCACTTCCTCCTGCAAACCCCCTACTTGGGATGTGCCCACAACAAAGGTACATGCCCTTGACCAGAATTGAATCTGGGAGCCTTCTGTTCATAGGTTCAAACTCTATCCACTGAGCCAAATTGGTTAGGGCTTTGCTTGTGTTTTTTTCCTATCTTGTCTTCTAGCTCACTGATTCTTCCTCACCTTCTTTTAGTTTACTATTAATGTGTTCTTTATTGCAATTATGCCAGTCCTTATTTCTTTTTGGTTTTTCTTCATTTCCTGTTGATTCTTACACATGTTGTTGAATTTATCTTGCATCCTTTTCAGCATTTTTATGACCATTTCTCTGAATTCTTTCTCTGAAAAATTGTTTGCCTCCATTTCATTAACTGCCTTGTCTGGTTATTTCTCCTTTTTTTTTCATATGGGGTTGTTTCTTTGTCTTTCCATTGTCAGTCCTCTCAGGTTGCCTGGTGATGTAGCTCACTCTCTATCATGTTTACCAAAAGGCACAAAATACAACTCATCAAGACTCGACATAGAGAGAACAAAACATGGATATATTGATGACACTGATAAATGCAAATGAAAGTGAACAACAGAGAAAAGAAAATTAGGGAAAAGAAAAGAGCACATGAATCATACTGAGAAGAGGAAAAAAGATAAGAGAGGAAAGAAAAATTTAAAGAAATGAAGGTAGGAAATATATGTATATGGGGAGAAAATTCCATAAAACCAACAACTAAATGAAAAAATTCAAACAGCAAACACCCAGAAATAATGAAGGGAAGGTGAATTTGAAGAGGCAGAGTTTATTTCCATAAGGTTAGATAAATGAATTGAATGAATGAGGGATGGTCATGATTTATTATAGAGGAAGTAGAAAGATAACAAGTATATAAGAAGAAAAATAAAAAACAAAATATTAAATAAAAATAACAATAATTAAAAATAATAATTAAAAATATATTAAATCTCTCCATGTAAAAGCCTAAGTGAACATCACAACTGGAACAACCAAATGAAATACCAAACAGTTTGTATGGGGACAGCAGGCTGGCAGGGGAATTAGCGAGGGCTAACCAAACAATTGAGCAGCAGGCTGCATGGGTGACCAGGCTGGCAGAGGGGTTAGTGAGGAACGACCAAATAAGTAAACAACAGGCTGTGTGGGGCGACCAGGCCAGGAGGAAGGCAGTGAAGGATGACCAATTGACTGAGCAGCAGGCTGCATAGGGTGACTAGGCTGGCAGGGGGGTTAGTGAGGGATGACCAAACAACTGAACAACAGGCTGTGTGAGGCGAGTGGCAGGCGGCAGTGAGGAGTGACCAGGCTGGCATGGGGAGCAGTTAGGGTTGACCAGGTGATTTGGGGGGAGCAGTTAAGGGTGATCAGGCTTGCAGGCAGGTGAGTAGTTAGGAGCCTGTGGTCCCAGATGATGAGAGGGATGCCCAACTGCCGGTTTAGGCCCAATCCCCACAGGGCATTGAGCCTAAACCGGCAGTTGGGCATTCTCCAAAGAGTACCATATTAGAGAGGGTGCAGCCTAGGCTGAGGTCCCCCATGCATGAATTTCATTCTCCATGCCTCATGTGTGTGTGTGTGTGTGTGTGTGTGTGTGTGTAAAAGCCAAATAACTAGAGCACCAGAAGGACCAGAATGAACATAATCATTGAATGACTGGTCACTATGATGTGCTCTGTGTCATCCAATAGGCTCAATTTGGGGTGGCCCTTCCCCCCAGCCAGTCCCTGCCCCTGATCTGCACCCCGCCATTCTGATTGGGGGGCAAGGCCATCCAGCCAACTGCCCATGGCCCATCCCCCTGCCATCTTGGTCAGATCTGCCTTCATTGGAGGGGACAGCTGGGCCCCACCTGTTGCACGTATTTATTCAAAAGGCCCCTAGTAAAAAAAAAATCCTTTCTTTAACCTATTTATCTATCTATATATTCATCTATTTTTGGTAAAGAAAAAGTGCAAATAGGCCGGAGTTTGGTGAGTGAAACTAATTAAGCTATTAGTATAATAAGAGAAGAAGTGAGGAGAGGCTAAATAAAAGCATAAAAAAAGTAAGACAAACAAACAAACAACAACTAATAAAATTGGCTAATGAAGAATGAGAAAACAGAAGGGTGAATAGACTTAGAGCAGGAGAGAGGAAATTAGATGAATGAGTTAGGCAATGGGACTACTATAATAGTAATACACCAATAAAGCAGATAAATAAGATACATTTTTAGCTAGAAGTAAAAAGAAAGGAGAGAGAAAATATAAAACAGGAACAGGAGAAGAAAAACAGAATAAAAAAAGGGGACAATAAGGAAGAAAGGGTTGGTATAATTGAAAAAATGAGATAAAGTAAAATAATGACAAAAATAAAAATAGGATGTAGAATACTAATCCAAATAAACAACAACAAACAATGAAAGGTTAAAATGATAATAATAGTAAATAAAAATAATAAATAAAATAAAGAAAAGGGAAAAATTTAGTTTCTTAAGTAAAAGATAAAAAATAAAAAAGTGAAGTAGTGAAGTTTATTCATTTCAGCTGAGTTTTAATATCCCATGGGGGCTGATTTAAAACTCCTCTCTACTGTTTTGTGTGCCTCATCTCAGTTTTTTGCTAGATAGTCAGCACCATGTTGAAGTTCCCAATAATACACTACTTCCTTGTGTCAGACACCACAACCTTGGTTTGAGCCAGGCAAGATCAATCTGCCTGCTTTGTTTTCTGCCTGCTTTCAGTCATATTTACATAAGTATCTATTTCTGATATGGTCTCTAGGTGGTGTTGTTTCTGTATTAGTTTCCTGGACCAAATGGCCCCTCACCTCAATCCCCAAGGGCTCCTTGTATGCAGAATCCTTGT
Source organism: Lasiurus borealis (assembly GCA_004026805.1). Classification (NCBI taxonomy): domain Eukaryota; kingdom Metazoa; phylum Chordata; class Mammalia; order Chiroptera; family Vespertilionidae; genus Lasiurus; species Lasiurus borealis. The sequence continues at coordinate 81,907 of PVJN01002113.1, read as the reverse complement.
TTCCCTGCTGAGCTCAAGGCTGGGTATGGCTGTGCTGCTAAAAGGAGGCTGGTCTTCAGGAGAAAAAAAAAAAAAGTCTGGTCAGGGCTGGAAGGATCAAACTGTCCCAGAGCTGGATTCCTGATTGTCTCTCTATTTTACTTTCAAGATTCCATAAAACCACCTTCCCTTGCACCACAGCCTCAGTGAGTGTTTGTAATTGAAAGATCCTATGCACTGGGTTTAGTGAGTTAAAGCACAGAAAATATAAAGATGGAGCAACTACACCACTCCACATCTCTTTCCCTCTGGCACTACACGGCCAGTGCAGAACTGTAGGCTGCCTTTCTGGGCACAGCCTCTCACAGCTGTTGGATTAGATCTAGAGTCCCCTGCTGCCAGAAGCCCTGTAGACCCCCTTCCACAGTTGAGCACTACATGTGTGCCCAAAGCACACAGAATTGGTACAGTGCAATCTCCCTTTGACACTCTAGTCCTGGCTGCATGGGTTTCTCCCTCCAGCCAAGATCCCTGATTCCACTGCTCTCCATGTGACCTCTGACCTTTCCATTCAAGGATTGTCTCAGCAGCTGTGTTTAATTTTCCAATTCCAGGTGGATATTATTTGATTTAGTTGTTACTTCTATATGCTCCATGAGAAGGCGCCAGACCCATCTGCCTATTCGGTCAGCATTTTGTCTCCCCACAAGACAAACTTTTTAGGAGCCTTTGATAGGAGAGGCTGGAGTCTCAGCATTTGTGGGTTCACAGCCAAGGTAGCAGATTCCTGGCCGGTGAGGCTGCAGTGTCCTATTTGGTGTCCAAGGGCTCCTTGGGTGGAGGTGAGGCTGGGATCCCAGTCACAGCTGCTCTCCCTTTCAAAATGGTGAGGCATCTGAGGCAGAGCTGCTACCCTAGGATAGATTTCAGTGGTAGTAGAGGCTGCCAGCTTGGTACATAATCCCCCAACAGTCCTGTGGAATATAACTGTCCTTCACTCACACACACACATGCCCCACATATCCACGTACTCTCCTTTCACTCTCTCATTCACTCATACTCTCTTTCTCACTGCCATCCTGCTGGTTGCCATCTTGTATCTCCTCCATCCTGTGAAATTTTATTTCAGATACTGTATTTTCATTCTAAAACGCTTACTTATTTTTATAGCTTCAATTTTTTTGCTAAGGATGTCTGTTTTCCCCTTAATTTCAAGACTGTTCAAATTCATGAAACACAGCTATAAAAGGTACTTTAAATATTTGTCTGATAATTTCAAAATTTGTGCCAAATAAGGGTTGCCTTTTGTTGATCATATTTTCCTTTGCTACTTTCCAAGATTCTCCTGGTTAGTTCTGTCATGTAATTTTGTTCTGAGCATTTTAAAATATCCTATTTAATAAAAAGGTAATATGCAAATTAACCATCATTACATCACAAAGATGGCTGTGTCCAGTCCTCTCAGCCCCACCAGAATCCCCCAGGCCTGCAGGGGCTGCCACTGAGAGCAGGCATATATGTGGATATGTGGGAGAAAACAAAATAAAACAATGGCCATATTGGTTTTATTATTTTTTATTTATTTATACTTTTTCAGAATTCTTAAATAGTTACATAGATAGGGTGTTGTATCATTTCTCCATCTAATTCAGTGTGAGCAGCCTGGTGGAATATTTGCTTCGTTGCAGTGGCAACAAGGCAAGCATTCCGTGCCCTGCAGCTGATGTGCCTCTGGGCCATGGGGACCCTCTGGGCAGTGGGCACGGAGCAGCCAGGCCCCACAGAGAGGTTCTGGCACATGGATTAATGCACAGGGCTACTAGTTATTTTATGAGATTTAAGTCTTATCTAAAAACTTTGGAAAATGTTCATTTTTTTTGCTTTTACTTTAGTTGCAAACTGTAATTTCTGACTGATATTCCCAAGTTTTGCCTCATTCCAATGTCAGTTCTATTTTCAAAATCTTTGCAGAACTCTTTGCATTTTCACTATGTGTGTGCTCCCCTTGGGAAAACTGGAGCCTCATAGTGAACTATCCCGCAATTCTATCCTCAAAACCTTTAGTATTTTGTTTCTGATCAGTTTCATACATGCACATCTTGAAGGTAAATCCAAAGCTTGAAACACAACTTCATGGGGTCACTTTCTTGAGCTCTTTTTCTCTGCCATCACTGTGAAACTCTTCACCTCTCCAGGGATTCTCATCCTAGTCTTCTAGCCAAAAATTTGGGGTTTCTACCTCCTGCATCTGGCTCTGCCTGTTGTGTGAGGTATAAATTCTGGATGCTAGTGCCAGGAGCTCCACTGTGTGAGTACAGCTTTGGAACTGAGTGTGTTTTTAGAAGATGAGTGGAAGAGAAAATCAGGGGTTCACAACCATTCTTTTATCTTTTTTATTTATTTTTTAATTGACTTCAGAGTGGAAAGGAGAGGGAGAGGGAGATAGAAATATCAATGCTGAAAGAGAATCATTGATCAGATGCCTCATGCATACATCTAACTGAAGATGGAACCTGTAGCCCAGTCATATGCCCTTCAGGGAATCAAACTGTGACCTCCTGGTTCATAAGTCAACACTCAGCCACTGAGCCATGCCAGGCGGGAAACCATCATTCTTTCTGTTCTTCTTCGACAAGCCCAACAAGTGCTCTGATTAGATATACAGAGTTTCTCTTGGTCACATCTGTTGGGAAGTTCTGGAATTAAGATTAAACTTAGCCTAAGACTAGTTATATGGGAGGGGGGGGGGATAAATAAAACAATGGCCATATTGATTTTATTATCATTTTTATTTCTTTATACTTTTTCAGAATTCTTAAATAGTTACACAGATAGGGTGTTGTGTCCTTTCTTCATCTTAACTGGAACCAGAACTGTTCACATGGCTGAATTCATTTTCTCATAGAAGCATGCTGCATTCTCTGAGCGTAGCCATGCAATCTAATTCAGCTTTGTGCCCCTGAAAACCTAGCACTCTGTTTAGCATGTTATCACTGTGGATTAGTATTTGGAAGCTTGAATCACTCCAGTCCTTGACCAACAGCTCTTCCTATGAACTGTGTCTTATAAACTACAACCTCTGTCTGTAAATAATTATATAGATGCAAATTTCAGTGTTCTATGACTTTTTTTGAGTTTCTCTTCTTATATTTCAGGAAACTAGATTCTTGGAGTTCCAGAAGAATGAAGCAGTGTCTCTGTGCTTGGGCCTGGGTTGCATACTATGAATAATCATGCAGCCATTTTACATTTATGACATGATTTCTTCTAAAGAAATATTTGGGATCTTTATCACTTATTTGAAGAAAAGTTATGATGGAATATCATATCCTACTTTTCCCATCCACATGGTCTTGTGTTGGCACAAATACATATGGAGTAGGTCTCTGTGCAACTTAAAAATATTGAATGAGACTGGATATTACTCTTTTTAAAAAAGTATCTTAAGATTTGGGGAAAAGAGAAAACAATGAAACTTTAATGAGGGCTATGCATAGTTATATGTACACTTACTGCAATGGTTTACAATTCCTCTATATTCTTCTGAATAGAGAGAGAAAAATGATAAAGAAATTACTTTAATTAATTGGCTGGAAGAAAAGTTGTCACTGATAGACATTATCTACAAATTTGAAAAACTCAGCATATGATTTTTCTGTAAGTATAATTACAGAAACATTCATGAAACATTTACAGACAAGTATAGGATATACTAGTCAATCATTTTTTCTTTTGCTCTGGTGGGTTTATTTCTAGCCTACAGGGGAAAGATGTTTTTAAAGACAAGAATCAAGGTTGTCGGGGGGTGGGAAGCAGACGCAGAGGCAAAGAAGCAATGAACAGACTGTCATGCTACAGTGGGAAGGCAGGGGAAGTTGGGGAGGAGGGGCCTATAGGAGATCAACCGAAGGACTTGTATGCATGTGTGTATGGGGATAGCCAGTGGATATAGAGCAATGGGGGAAGGCGGGGGTGGGAGAGGGAGATGGATAAGGGGATGTACGGGGGGTGGGGGTGGGGAGGGCAATAAGGGAAAAAATAATAAATAAATTAAAAAATAAATAAATACAAACAAAAACAAATAAAGTAGCATTAACAATCAATCATATATATGATGAGAAATCAATCATATCCAGGATATTCAGATATTTAGCACAATTTAAACTATCAGTAAGTTTTCTGGCAGGAGGAAAAAGGGCAAAGCATCCTCAGAAAAGGACACAACATACAAGACCCAGAGGCCCATACAGCAGGTTGTGTTTGGGAAACCATCAATCCTTGAGAATTTCTGCTTGGTGAGGTTTGAGGAAGAACATGATAAGAATGGGTATCATCTGGTGGTGAAAAAGGGTGGCATTTCTAAAATATGTAAAAGACTTGGGTGTTTATTCTCCAGATGTGGAGCTTTGGGGAAGTTTAATCAGATCTGCATTTTTGAAAGCTGTCTCTTGTCAGAGCCTAGTCTACTGATCTAAGAGCGTTGAAACTGGGGAAAGTGTCCCAGCTGTGTGATGATGAAAAGCAGAATTAAGTCAATGGCATGGGGATGGAGAAGCAAAAGCCAATGAGAAACTGTAGACAGACACAGTAGCAGGGTGTGGAGACTGCACATGTGAGATGATGACTCCAAGGCTCTGACCTGGCTGCTTGTGTACATGTGGGTTCCACAAAGGGGAAAGAAAAATCCATGAAGAAGAGATGTTTTAGCAGGGTAAGTAACATGGTGAATTCTACTTTGAACAGACAGTATTTGAGATGTCTGTGAAAGTTCACAGTGGAAATGAAATTGCCAATTAGGAGATTTAAAATGGGAATTTAAGGAATATTATAGTGTAGATGGTTGTCAAAACTAAAAAGACAAATGCAATGTCATCCTGAAGTAGGCTATTTACAAGAAAAAAAGCCAATGACAGAATCCTGTCTGAGGCTGTGAGAGAAGGGACTATAGCAAAGGCAAACCCTCAGCATAGAATGGAGGACAGAAAACCATGGGAAGGGCTAGAAAACAGTGGTGGTGTGGAGTGTAAAGGAGGGGAGCTATGAGAATCGGAGGGTGGGGAAGGAAAGGAAACAGGACTCATTCTCAGAAACACTTCCCAGGGAGATGAGCTCATTCTTTTATATATATATATATATATTTTATTGATGTTTTACAGAGAGGAAGGGAGAGGGATAGAAAGTTAAAAACATCGATGAGAAAGAGACATGGATCAGCTGCCTCTTGCACGCCCCCTACTGAGGATGTGCCCGCAAACCAAGATACATACATGCCCTTGACCGGAATCGAAACTGGGACCTTTCAGTCCACAGGCCGACGACGCTCTATCCACTGAGCCAAACCGGTTTCGGCAGATGAGCTCATTCTTGAAAGCCACTGAGAGCACAGAAGTGAAAGGTCTGCTATTTTGGACATAGAAAATCAGTTCCTTTTTCTATTACAGGTCAGAGTCCCAGAAAGGCAGATACTGAAAGGTCTGATAATCTGATCATATTTGATTGAGAGGAGGTTTATGACATTTGCATGACATGGTGGTGCTAAAAGGAAATTTTATGGATTCAGACCTGAGAGGTGAAGAAGCAGACAGGAATTTGTTGGTCCTTTGGAAAGCTTCAGTTAGGAGGCCAGGAGAGAGCAGGGCACTCACTGATAGCCCCTGGTTCAGCACCAGTTACCTTAACACAGGCTGTGGCAGACTTCCCTTTTACTCTCCCAACCTAAACCTTCTAAAATACTGTACCTTGTTAAGTAATATTCCTGAGAATACACTCCACTTCTTTAGACTGCTGATACCTTCTCCCTCCCTGAGTAATGAGATCATCAGAGGCCCCTTCCTATTCTCTGATCAGCTGGCACTGGCACTCTCCTCCCTCTGCACAAGAATTGTGCTATTCCCTCCCTGGGCCTTTCAGGAGCATACTGACAATCTGTCCCTTGCCACTTCCTCTTTCCTTTCTCCAGAGCTGAGAGGGACTCACTTCACAGCCCTTCTTTAATCCTGCCCTGAACAGGAATTTTCAGAGCATTAATAAGAAGTTAAATGAATCAACATCAAATCCACTTTATTTTGCAGTCAGCTCTGCTATAATGGAACACACACTTCAGAAAGTAACTGTGCTGCACAAAATTTCACAACAAATACCACAGTGCTGTAGGAGAAGTGAGACCAGAGACTCAACGATCAAAACCTTTGCTTATGACACAGAAGAAAGCAAAGATCTAAAACAAATAGGAGAATCATTTTGTATTTGTTCAATGGTCAAGACACACAAAAAATACCACAGTAAGTACAGCACTGTGCCTTGAAAAACTGGCCACATTTTTGGACGTGATGCCTGAGGGGCGTAGCTGAGTATTGCATTGGAGTTGAGGGTGGAAAGAGGTGGTTGAAAATTAGATGAAAAGTTGTAACAGGATGTGGCCCCATGGGGGGTGGATGAAGGTCACTGGTGGGCGTCTGGTGTTTGTGGGTGTGTGCACTATGTGTGCTCTGAGATGCCTCCTTCCAGCTAGAGCAGTTTCAAGTGCTCACTAGTGTTTCTAGACCACAAAGTCAAATATAAGCAAAGGTGAAATTGGCATTATGCTAAGTTCCCTAATATATCAATCACATTGAAATCAATTTGTTTTCAAACTTTTAGTTATAGCAGAACTGATTAATTTTTCTGGCCTATATCATCACCCTATTTACTAATGTCCTGCCTTGCTCCCTGACGACCCTTTCGTCTCATGTGTATTTTTATCTGCCATGTCACTATCTTGATTATCTATCTGCTACCTGAATCCTCTGTGTGTCTCTGAGCTTCTGTTCTAGTATTTATGGTTCTCATCACCTGCCTGTCTGTTTATAGTAGCCTGAAAATATCATCTCCAGCCCGAGGTCCTGTTCTTTCTCACTGGCTCTTTTAGTGAGAAGACCATTTGTCTAGAGCATGGCTCTTAATATTTGTTGCACTTTAAAATCAGTTAGGGGGGGTTGAACGATTCCAGTGCTCATTCCCTATCCCAGACCCATTACTCAGAATCTCTGGGGATGAAGTTCAAGATTAGGATTTTTAAAACTCTTCTGGTATTCTAATGTACAGTCAGGTTAGAGAACCACTGGGCTAGAGTGGGACTTCTCAGTGGGACATAAGGATCACCTGGGGATTAGCAGAAACTACACAGTGCCTTCTCCATTTCATACAAACTCCCATTTGTTGCTGCTGGTGGTGGTCCACTTTGAAGAACAGGGTCTACTAGGCAATCATGCAATGTCTTTCATCTTATTTATTATCAGAATGCCATGTTTTTTTCTGCCTTAGAGGATCGCTTCCCTGGGATCACAACAGGGGAATGTGACAGGAAACCAAGACCTGACTTCTCTGGTGAGGTCCTCCAGGTGGTGGGGCGCTTACCCTAGATACCCTGTACTCATTTAGTCTTCAGCTCAGGTGACAGGACTCATTCTCAGAAACACTGTCCAGGGAGTGAGCTTATTATTGAAAGCCAATGAGAGCACAGGAGTGAAAGGTCTGCTATTTTGGATGTAGAAAATTGTTCCTTTTTTTATCACATACTATAGTCATGAAGATAGTTATAGAATTTTCCTGTGTAGGTAAAGCTACTTTGGTATTTTCTCTGGTCTGGACAAAAATCAACAGTGAGCTCTTTCTCTTTGTTTTGGACAAAGGACAGAATTGCACTCTGCTGTTCAGAGACTTTAACTGGATGCCAGGCTTCTTTCTCATCTATTGCCCCCACCTCCGTCTTTGGAATTGCTTTTAAAATAATCCTTTTCCTCCAGCTGCTCATGACTAAAATTGGGACATAGACCTACACTGAACAGAAGCTGCCTCAGCCGAGACCGGTTTGGCTCAGTGGATGGAGCATTGGCCTGCGGACTGAAGGGTCCCGGGTTCGATTCCAGTCGGGGGCATGTACCTTGCTTGCGGGCACATCTCCAGTGTGGGGTGTGCAGGAGGTGGCTGATCGATGTCTCTCTCTCGTTGATGTTTCTGACTTTCTATCCCTCTCCCTTCCTCTCTGTGAAAAATCAATAAAATATATTTTTAAAAAAAGAAGCTGCCTCAAGTGAAACTCAGAGCAACAGCTCTTTCATGCTCTCCCTGTTGCTATGGGCACCCACTTTCAAACTTCAAAGTGTGTGTACTTAGGACAGGGGAAGCTGCTGGGAGCTCTCATCCTCTCATGCTTCTGGATTCCACAAGTTTAATCCTGCTGTATTCCCACCCTAGAATTATGTAACTCCAGTTCCCAGTAGGACCTTCTGGTCATTTTTGATGTACACACAATGAATGACACATGCCACCTTGAGCATCCTGAGATAAGCTTTGCATCTGCACCAGTGGCTGCTGCTTAGTAACTCCAGGTGGGAGGTGAAAATCAATTGTAAACTGCCCCATTTACTCCTAAGGTTTCAGTCACTCTATCAAGTGTTAACAGAGTGAGGGAGAAAACTATTTTTTATAGATTACCTGTGTACTAGCTGAGATAGATTTTAGGTGCATTGAAATTTATCAAGGTAGTGAGGTCTAGACATACACAGAAACTCCTATAGGCAGTGTCTGTGCTAATGAGGAAGTAAGTAGGTACCTAAAATTTTGGAGAGCACTCTGAGTAATGCTTTAGGAACTCAGCTACCCTCTCACCAAAGTCCTCAGAGTTGAAGACATGATTGGGAGTAGTTAGAGGTAGTCTAACTATTAAAGAGTAAAAGAGACCAGAAGTCTGAGACTTGGTCAAGTGCAGTCTGAGCATTAGCTGTTAGATGTCAAGTATGACAAATTGTGCTTATCCAAGTGCCAGGAGAGAGCCCAGGCAAGTGCCACTGCACAACCTCACAGTGGCATATGGAGGTTCCATGGGGTCAGAGGAAGGGAAGGGTTGCCCCCTGTTATGCAAATGTAGGAGCCTAGGAGGATCAAAAGTTTTGGAAACTGTCAGTTAATGCGTTGACAAGATTGATAGCCATATTTGCAGCAAACATTGTAGCTAGTTCAGTGACTACTCTGAAGCTACATTCAGTTCCTTCACTTCTTAGCTGTGTCATTTTGAGTATTTTTTAACCTTTGACCTTCATATATTTGTCTGTAACAGAGGATTATTAAGGGAGTATTTAGTAAGTTAAAAATACGTGAAGGCTGTAACACAGTGTCCCGCAGAGGGCAATTGCTTAATAAATACTAGTGATTATTTTTGTTGTTTTAGTTATTTTTTATAAAATTATTTATTTTTTATAAAGGATAAGTACTGGATACTATTGGCTACTATGGTCAATGAATTATTATATTGCTTGATAAAGTAAAACCCTAAACCTCCAAACTTACTAATGAAAGAGACTCTCCCCTCAGGAAGGGACAGCAGAATGATAGGTGTGACTTTACCCTGACATTTCTTGCCCCTGAGCTCACGTCTTCCATCACTTTCACCCCTCGCAGAAGTAGAATAGGGATATTGCTTGCACCTTCAATACCTGAGCCAAGAGTAAATACAAAAGCTTTCTGATTCCTCTTAGCAGAGACAGTATAACTTGTGAAAATATCACCACAGGAATAACAAAGGGAAAATTAAGAGAAAAAACAAGAAATAAAAAAAATATATCCTAAAAGTCTGATATTCTCTTTGCATCTCTGAAGTCTTGCCATCATTAGCTATCAGTTAAACAGATGTTTTTCTGCTGAGATTCCTCATTTCTGGCCTATCTTCTCCTTTAACCTTGTCTCCCCAAAGTTTATTCCCACATATCTAGACAGTCTCTCCCATCCCTCGGAGTTTTCTCTCCAATCCCCTCTTTTTATTCTGTGTTATTTCTCTCTGTCAGTGACCTCTGCTGTAGTGATATGATGCAATTCTGTGCACCACAAAATAAGTGTATCATATCACAGTACAACACCAAAGCCATGGAGGTTATTATGTCAGTATTAACAAGCACGTATGTACCCATTTTCATCTACATTTATGGTAGGGTCCAGATCCACTTTGGCCTCGCCACCCTGCCTGTGATGTACCCACTCTGTGTGTGACATTTTAGGTTCTTTAATTGGCAGACTTTGTCACGAAGTAAACTTCTTAGTTGGAAAGGATCAGAATTTATTTAGGCCTATATAATGCTTATTACTAAATGATCCAGTAGTTATGGAGCATCTATTGTGTCAGACATTGTGGAAGTGCATATTGAAGATTATGTGGACATTGGTCATCTGTGGCTTTTCATGTCTTTTAGATAGTACCTCTGCCTTTGATAATTTCCACCTTCCTATCTAGAAGCTTTTGTAATAACATGGGATCTTGCCGGAGCCTGCCGGCAATCAAACAGTACCTGATTGAGGGGATGAGGATAAGAAAAAGACAGACAAGAAAAGATGGGGTTGGGAGGTCTGAGACTTGAGTCTGCAGCCCAGAGTTTATTTCCAGCATAGTATTTAAGCACAAACAGAGGGGGGGGGGGGGTTACACAAATCAGGTATTTGCAAACACAGTCACTGACCTTCTAAGTAATCAAGACCTTGCAAGATCTTGCACATAGGCATCAACATTTTTTCAGCCAAGCTGTTTAGTTATGTTTAAACTCTGCATTCACATCTCTGTTTAATAATTGAAGGGTGAGAAAGCAGAAAGCTATGTCTAGACTTTGCATTCAGAATTCTTGTTTACTAAACTGAAGGGTGAGAAAGCAGAGAGCTATGCCCAGAGCCTGCTTTCAGGCCTTTGTTACCCCCATATGCCCGGGGCAGCTCCCCACAGGATCTTACATGTGTTTTCCAGCCTTCCTCTGAGCACATACTTCCTTTTCAATTTTCCTGGAAATAATTGGGGGCTTACTCTTCTCACAAACATCTATTTCTCATGTCTTCCTTCCAGGAGCACTGCAGCAAGACCTTGGAGATCCATTCCTCTGAAATCTCAGTTGGTGGTAATTCTGAAGCTCTTTAGGCTTCTGATACCCAAGTCTCATTACCCTGGGGTTCATCCATCTTCACTGTAATCCAGTGAATTTTTCATGTCTTCAAAAAATGCTCCTCTAACTTTTGATCCCCGATTTTCTTTTAAAGACTCTACATTCGTTTTATTTTCTAGATTGAAATGTCTCTATTAACCCCCACAAAGGATACAGAAGCCAGTAGCATCATATTACCATATATTGCTATTTTGAAACATTATTATTCCTCATCAAAACCTTTTTGGTGACAATCAAAACCTTATTCTTATTATCCCCTCCTCTTGTTCCTATAATTGGAATAACTTTCTATAACTCTCCTATTTCATTGAGGATTTTCAAATGGGATTGTCAACCTTTTTCCAACACTCCAATTTTTGCCTTCATCTTAACTTTCACTTTTCTCAATTTTAACAATCCACTCCCAAACCTATATCCTATATTTTTAATGGCCCAGAATTTTAGCATAGCTTTTTAGTCTAGGCCTTTACACTGAAACAGTGTATGGCCAAATTGTTTGTCCAGATGTCAACCTTTCCTGCCATCTGTCTGGGAACAATTATTCTGATTGGAGGTTGCAAATATTGTGCAAGCTTAAATAAATGAAAGTAACATCTCCAAAATAATCAACTTCCACATTATATTTAAAGATGTGAATAATATTTATTATAAACAAAATAAGGTCATTTTTACAAGTAGCTCTTAGAGAAAATAATTTCTTAAGGCCTGTCAAGATTTATGTATCATAATTTTCTTATTTTACATACTGGTTTTATACTCTGTAGAGTATTAAAAACACCAATAAAACCAAATATGTATGTTCTTATCACAAATGGGATGAGCAAAAATCTAAGTGAATTACTATATGCTGAAAGGTTATATTCTATATGTGCACATTTTGAAGGCAACTTAAAGCATGTTTCCATAGAATAAATATTCATGTTTACCAAAAGAGTTCCTCTGCAGAGGAAGCCTATACTGTCTTTAAAACAAACAAACAAATAAACAAACAAAACACCACAAAACTAGAGGCCCAATGCATGAAATTTGTGCACAGGGGTGTGAGGGGTGTCCCTCAGCCCAGTCTTCAGCCTCTCCAATCTGGGACCCCTTGAAGGATGTGCAACTGCCCATTTAAAACCAATCTTGACTGAAGGGATTGGTTCTAAACAAGCAATTATACATCCTTCTCATAATCCAGGATTGCTGGCTCCCAACTGCTTGCTTGCCCACCTTCCTGACTGCCCCTAACTGCTTCTGCCTGACAGCCGGATCACCCCCTAACCACTCCCCTCTCAGCCTTATTGATGCCTAACTACTCCCCTACCAACTTGTTTGCCCCTAACTTCCCTCCCCTGCAGGCCTGATCACCCTTAACAGCCCTCCCCTGTAGGCCAGGTCCCTCTTAACTGCTCTCCCCTCAGGCCTGGGTCCCAGAAACTGCCCTTCCCTGCAGGCCCAGTCACCCCAATTTCCCTTCTCTGCTGGCCTGATCATCCCTAACTGCCCTCCCCTATAGGCTTGATTGCCCCAAACTGCCTTTCCTTTGTAGGCCTGGTCCCTCCCAACTGCCCTAACCTGCTGGCCATCTTGTGGTGGCAATCTTGTGTCCATATGGAAGGCAGGTTCTCTGACCATATGGGGGCAGTTATCTTGTGTGTTAGAGTGATGGTCAATCTGCATATTACTCTTTTATTAGATAGAATAGAGGTCTAATGCATGGGTGGAGGCCAGCTCGTTTGCCCTGAAGGGTGTCCCAGATCATGGTGAGGGTTCCCTTGGGGCAGGGGTGGCCTGGGCGAGGGGCTTGTGATGGTTTGCAAGCCAGCCATGCCTCTGGCAACCCAAGCATATGCCCTGGTACCTAGGATTTATTTATCTTCTATAATTGAAACTGTGTAGCTTTTGTAGGAGTGGAGGAAAACTTGGATTCCTCCATCACCAGAGAAACCCAAGCCTCCCTCCTGCTCTCTCCATGGCTCCAGCCAATTTGATTGGGTTAATTTGCATATTCGTTCCTGATTGGCTGGTGGGCATGGCTTGTGAGTGTAGCAGAGTGATAGTTAATTTGCATATTACTCTTTTATTACATAGGATACACCCTGCAGGACAAATCACATTTTGGAGAGAATCTCTTTTGCATGCCCCAGAGGAGTAACAAAGAAGGCTGGCCTCTTCCTGAGCTCTGTGCCTTCTTATTCCTAGGATTTAAAATTACATGCTACTTTGAGATAATATAGTGTTAGTTTCACTCAGTCCTGCTCTTCTGTGCACCTCCTTATGGGCAGCAGTCACAGAAGGATTTTGACTTCAGCCTTGAGAAGTTACACAGGAAGAGGAATGGGTTTGTTTGATGGCTCTACTGTTTATTTTTCTATCCCTATGCAGGTCTTCAGCTTTTGTAAGTGATGAACTTATTAAGGGCCTGCTTTTTCAAAGTCCCCAAGAAATGCTTTCTGTCTCTTTACCATTCTGCACTAAGTATGTAACCATAAAGCAGTCTCTATTTAGCCAAGCTTCTGATTGTATCCAGCTATTTCCTTCTTTTTAGCCTACACAACAGTTATAGCTGGTGAAAGTGCCCAAAATAAATAAAGTCTTATAAATGGAGGCTGTTGGTTTAGTATGTAATTTGTACAGATCCTTTTTATTCCTATATTTTTTGGAACAGTTTGAGAAGGATGTAATTAATTCTTCTTTAAATGTTGGCTGAATTCACTGGTGAAGCTGTTTGGTCCTCAACTTTTTGTTGGGTGACTTTTATTATTGATTCAATCTCCTTACAAGTAATCATTCTGCTCTGATTTTCTCTTTTTATTCATGATTCAGTCTTGGTAAGTTGTATATTTTTAGGATTTTACTCATTTTTCCTAGGTCGTCCAATTTGTTGGCATACAATTGATCATACTAGTTCCTTACAGTCTTTTGTATTTCTCTGGTATGAGTTGTAATATTTGTTCTTTCATTTCTGATTTTGAGTCCTCTTTCCTTTTTATTCCTTGTAGGTTTCAGTAAAGGTTTGTCAAATTTGTTTCTCTTTTCCAAAATTAAGTTATTAATTTCATTGACCTTTTGTTTATCTCTTTAGTCTCTTTCATTTATTGATTTATCTTTGTTTATTCTTTCTTCTATCTTTACATTTTTTTATTCTTCTTTTTCTAGTCCCTTGAAGCATAAAACTGGGTTATTTGTTACATTTTTCTTATTTCTTGAGGTAGGTATTTATCTTTATGTACTTCCCTCTTAAAACTGCTTTTGCTATATTTCATACGTTTTGATATGTTGTAGTACATTTTCATTTGTCTCAAGGTATTATTTGATTTCTTTTTTGATTTTTCCTTTGATCCATTGGTTGGTTAGTATCATATTGTTTAATCTCCACATATTTGTTATATTGATTTGTAGTTTCAGATACATTGCGGTTGATAAAGATGCTTGATATAATTTTAATCTTCTTAAATATATTAAGGCTTATTTTGTGTCCTAACATATGTTCTATCCTGGAGAATATTCCCTGTGCACTTGAGAATAACATATATTATGTTGCTCTTGGACAGAATGTTCTTTATATGTTTCCTAAATCCAGCTGGTCTGATGTGTTATTTAAGGCCAATATCCTTCTTGATTATCTGTCTGAAGATCCATTCATTGTGAAAGTGGGGTATTAAAATCCCCACTACTATCAAATTGCTTTTTATTTCTCTGTGGGAACCCTAATCAGAGTACACTAATTTGAGGGTGGGGCCCTGTCCAGAGTAGCTGATGTTCAAGGTCAATTTGCCATATGCAAGTGCAAAAGCAAAGACACAGCAATCTTACTTATGCACTGAACAGGTATACCTTTCTATAACCCAAATATTGATGTCACTATTTGGCAAGAAACCCCTTTTTTTTCTGAGCTAGTATAAGCATGTGTTACTGACCAGTTAGTGAGCTGCTTCTTTGTATGGCTCTTATGTTTGCTATAGCTGCTTTGTGAGCTGCTTTGAAGAACTGTTTTATCTAATGGTTCCTTGTTAGCAATGGTAACTTGGTCTATAATAAAGTCTCTCTTATATGCCTATGACTGCTCACATCTCTGTCTAATACCCAATAGCTAAGGCCCTATACTCCTACAGTTGGCATAGTCAGCAGGATTAAGGAGGAACTTATTGGAGTATCGAGCATTTCAGGAGTAAATATTCTGTCATTCTCTCATTAGGTTCATTCAAATTTGCTATATATATTTAGGTGTTCTTGTATATGGCAGCAGCTACAAACCTGGAGCACTAAACAACTGTGCACATTTCTTTCAAAGAGATTCTGATGACCTAGAGCAAAGCAGAACATGCAAAAATGAGATCCATTGTCTTCATTCTTTTTTAAAAAAATACATTTTATTGATTTTTTTACAGAGAGGAAAGGAGAGAGATAGAAAGTCAGAAACATCAATGATGAGAGAGACATCGATCAGCCGCCTCCTGCATGTCCCACAGTAAAGATGTGCCCAAAAGCAAGGTACATGCCCCCAACCGGAATTGAACCTGGGACCTTTCAGTCCGCAAGCCGATGCTCTATCCACTGAGCCAAACCAGTCTTGGCCATTGTCTTCATTCTTGCAGAGTATCTCAGGGGCTCCTTGAGGTGTGCCAATCAGAGGCCTTTCCCTAAGGTCAGAGTTCTAAGACCAGCCTCATTCACAGAGCAAGTCAGAGTGTGTAAGTAAGCCCTGATAACTTTTTTCTTTTTGGTAATATTAGTGCTTGACAAACTTTACTTCCAAGCACATCTACTTCAAAGACATTGCCAGCCTTAAGACTAGATAACAAGCCATGCCCAGCCGACCTCACTCCCCCAGCTCATTAATTTTATAATTCTTGATTATTTTTGATAACTGTTTTATTTATTTTGTGTCCCTGCCATTTGGACATATTGTTCTTTTTCTTTATTATGCTTTAACTTTCTAAAATTCACCAATAAAGAGTATACCCATAAAAGCCAAGGCCCCCACTCTTGACCCCAATAAAAGCAGAACCTCAGACCCATGCTCTCTCTCTCTCTACCTGTGACCTCATCATATGGCCCCAAGTGTGCTGTAATTTCCAGGACTTGAATTAATAAATCTTATTTCCTTCAAAATCTCCTGATGGTAAATGCTGAGGGAGTCTTGCAATTGTAATAAGAATCACAGGCACCCGTCACAGCAGTGGTCATCATTGGGCTGAGATCTTCATAAAATGGAGTATGTTTCAGATGGCTCTCTAGGCTTTACCCTGTGGTAGTAGCTTCTAAGATCTCTCTAACTATCATAGTCGCATGGGACCCAGGAGACACCCACTGACCCTCAGAGTCAAGCAATCAAGGGGTATACCCTGGACTGTAGCCACTAAAGCTGAAAAGACATAAAAACCAGGGCAGCAGGCAGGAGTAAAAGCAATTCTTAGGCTATCCTGGCACTCTGGAGGCTGGCAGAAGGAGTGCATGATGGTAGCATCCACCTTCCAAGATCTCTGGAGCTTAGTTGAGATTTTTATTTTTTTCTTAATGTAGGAATTAATTATAATATTAGCACTTATTTTGCTGCATTCTATAAATTTTAGTAAGTTGTATTTCCATTTGATTTGTTTCAATATTTTTTTTTAATTTCCTTCCTTATTTTATCTTTTCTCATTGCTTATTCAGGAGTGCTTTGTTAGTTTAATATATTTGAGGATTTTATGGCTTTCATTCTGTAATTTAATTTTATAGTGTTACTAGAGGCCTAGTGCACAGATTCATGTACCAGTGGGGTCCCTTAGCCTGTCCTGTGGAGATCAGGCAAAAGGGGTTCTCCGACATCCCCCAAGGTATCCAGGAATGCAAGAGGGTAGTTCTTTGGTGAGCACCCTGGAATTGGGTTCCCTCCTCTCTGGTTACCTCAGCTCGACAGCTTCTGCATTGAGCATCTGCTCCCTGGTGGTCTGTGCATGTCATAGCTACTGGCTGGTCAGCCAGTCACTTAGGCATATATATATGGACTAGAGACCCGGTGCACAGAATTTGTGCATTGAGGATGGGTGTTCATCAGCCCAGATTGGACCCTCTCCAATCTGGGACCCTGCAGTATTGGGCCTAAACCAGCAGTCAGCATCACCCTCACAATCAAGGACTGCTAGCTTCTAATTGCCTCTGACTGCCTGCCTGATCACCCCCAACCACCCCTGCCCCCACTGGCCTGATTGACCCCAAATGCCCTCCCCCTGCAACTTGATTGCTTCCAACTGCTCCTGCCTGCCAGCCTGATCTTGCCCCCAACTGCCCTCCCATGCTGGCCTGGTCCCCTGCAACTGCCCTCCACTGCAGCCCCGGTTGCCCCTATAATTCTTTGTATTTTTGTGGAATTAGGTGCTACTTTTTTTTAATTTTGGTATTTATTACTCTGTTTTTCTTGCTTAAAATGCTGAAAATGTGTTTGTTAATTTTATTTATATTTTCAAAGAAACTGTTCTAGTTTCAATGATCTTTTCTGTGGTCTTATGTGATTGGGTAATTGCTCAAGTGATCCGTGCGCACCTGCAGTGCCTCTAGACCGCTGCCTTTCTGGCTCCCCTGTGCTCCAGGACCACATGAGTCTAGGTTCCCAGCATTTCACCCGAAACAGGGGCTTAGTGGAGTCTGAAGTGGTGCATTTGGGAGGGTCTGTCTCCTGCCCACTCATGAAAGCCAGCAGCACAATCAGCAATCTATCCTCTGTGCAGTATCGTGCGTGCCATCAGGCCTCTGATCCTTTGCGACTCCCCTAAATTTCCATGCACCTCTCCCTTTTCACAGTCCAAACTCCCCCCATATGAGTTTTGGCTGGATCTGGGGTTTAGTGTCATAAGATAGGGGTTCAATGCCTTTGAGAGTCTCTGTTTCCCTCCTGCCAGAGAAAACCAGCCAGGTATTCTGGCACCCGCTCTCTCCACGTGTGCGTCTCTGTACCTCAGCTTTTTGCAGCTCTTCTGGGTCTCCGTGAACCCCTCTCCTTCTCTCTAGCTGTAGAACATCCACTCAGCCAGCTTTCCTGTGGTTCTGGATCATGTCCATTCTGTCTTTTAGTTGTAGTTTTGAAATTGTTGTGCGAGGCAGCAGTATAGATGTTTACCTATGCCACCATCTTGGATTCTCAGTTTCTTTGATTTATTTGATAATGCATTGTATGTTCAGTAGCATGATGTGTAATCTGCACCTTTAATGAGTTTTTTCTCATTTCCTTCTGGTAATTGACTTCTAGTTTCATACCTTTCTGCTAGGACAATATTCTTGATATGATTTCAATCTTCTTGTACTGTGACTAGTTTTGTGGCCCATCATGTTATCTGTTATGGAGAATGTTTCATGTGCACTTGTGAAAAATGTATTTTCTACTGCTTTTGGATGAAGTGTCTTTGATATGTCTATTAAATTTACCTGGCCTAATGTGTCATTTAGGGTACATATTTTCTTATTAATTTTTTCTCTGGATAATCTACTCATTGATGAAAATAAGATATTACAGTTTCAAACTATTACTTCACTAGCTTAATTTTATTTCCTTACATGTGTAAACATTTGCTTTATATATTTTGATGCTCTTCTATTGGATGCATATATATGTAAGTGTTATTTTTAGTATAAGACAAGTATTTACAAGCCAGGCACATAGAAATATGCAAGGAATAGAAACTCTTGCAAACTCTTTATTATTTTTTATCATTATGGAATTATCATCTTTGAGTTTAAATACAATTTTAAGTCTATTTTGTTTGATATAAATATAGCTACTCCAGCTTTCTATACATTTCTATTTGCATGGAATATATTTTATACTTTTCTTTTTACTTTTTTTCTTTATTCATTAAGGTATTACATATGTGTCTTATCTCCCATTGTCCCTCCCCCACCCTGCCCTGCTTATGCCCTTACCCCCCTGGTGTCTATACAATTGGTTATGAATATATGCATGCATATAAGTCCTTTGTTTGATCTCTCTCCCATACCCCCGTTCTTCCCTACCTTCCCTCTGAGGTTTGAGCATCTAAATGATACTTCTCTGTCTCTGGATCTACTTTTGTTTATCAGTTTATATTGTTCATTATATACCACAAATGAGTGAGATTATGTGATGTTTATCTTTCTCTGACTCTCTTATTTTGTTTGGCATAATGCTCTTCAGGCCCATCCATGTTGATGCAAATGGTAGAAGTTCCTTCCTTTTACAGTAGCATAGTATTCCATTGTGTAGATGTACCACAGTTTTTTCACTCATCTGCTGATGGGCACTTAGACTGTTTCCAAACATAGCTAATTGTGCCATGAACATAGGGGTGCATATATCCTTTCTCGTTGGTATTTCTTCTTTCTTGATAAATATATTCCTAGAATTGGAATCACTGGGTCAAATGGCAGTTCCATTTTTAGTTTTTTGAGGAAACTCCATACTGTTCTCCACAGTTGCTGCACCAATCTGCATTCCCACCAGCAGTGCCCTAAGGTTCCTTTTTCTCCCCATTCTCACCAGCACTTGTCACTTATTGATTTGTTGATGATAGCCATTCTGACAGGTCTGAGATGGTTCCTCATTGTTGTTCTGATTTGCATCTCTCAGATCATCAGTGACTTTGAGCAGGTTTTCATATGTCTCTTGGTCTTCCTTATGTCTTCTTTCAAAAAGTATCTATTTAGGACTGTTTCCCATTTTTTAATTGGGTTGTTTAATCTTCCTTTTGTTAAATTGCATGGGTTCCCTGTAAATGAAGGAGATTAAACCCTTATTGGAGATAACATTGGCAAATATGTTCTCCCATGCAGTGGGCTTTCTTTTTGTTTTCTTGATGGTTTCTTTAGCTGTACAAAATCTTTTTTTATTTTGATGGAGTCACATTTATTTTCTCTTTAGTTTCCATTGCCCTAAGAGCTGTATTGCTAAAGGTATTGCTTCTTTGGCGTATTTGTGAGATTTTGCTGCCTGTGGATTCATCCAAGATTTTTATGGTTTCTGGTCTTACATTTAAGTCCTTAATCCATTTTGAGTTTATTTTTGTGTATGGTGTATGCTGGTGGTCTAATTTCACTTTTTTCATGTATCTGTCCAATTTTCCCAATTCCATTTATTGAAGAAGCTGTCTTTACTTCCATTGTATGTTTTTGCACTCTTTGTCATATATATATATAAATTGATTTTTTTACAGAGAGGAAGGGAAAGGGATAGAGAGTTAGAAATATTGATGGGAGAGAAGCATCAATCAACTGCCTCCTGCACACCTCCTATTGGGGATATGCTCACAACCAAGGTACATGCCCTTGACCAGAATCAAACCTGGGACCCTTCAGTCCTCAAGCCAATGCTCTGTCCACTGAGCAAAACCAGTCAGGGCTTTTGTCAAATATTAATTGAGCATAGTGGTTTGGGTCAATTTCTGGGTTCTCTATTCTATTCCATTGGTTTATATGTCTGTTCTTCTGCCAGTACCAGGCAGTTTTGAGGACAGGGGCTTTCTAATATAGCTTGATATCTGGTATTCAAATCCCACTTACTTAGTTCTTCTTTTTCAGGATTACAGCAGCTATTTGGGATCTTTTTTTTTTATTCCAGATGAAATTTT
The DNA here is from genome assembly GCA_004026805.1 of Lasiurus borealis. Classification (NCBI taxonomy): domain Eukaryota; kingdom Metazoa; phylum Chordata; class Mammalia; order Chiroptera; family Vespertilionidae; genus Lasiurus; species Lasiurus borealis. The sequence continues at coordinate 61,407 of PVJN01002113.1, read as the reverse complement.
GGAGTGTTCATTCTAGGTATGTGAAATATTCCATTTGTATTTTAATGGGGAGTGCATTGAGTCTATAGATTGCTTTGGGTAGTATAGATATTTTAATGATGTTGATTCTACAAATCCATGACATGGTATGTTCTTTCTTCTGGTATGTCCTCCTCTATCTCTTTTTTTACGTGTCCTGTAGTAGTTTTCTGAGTACAGAATTTTTTACCTCCCTAGTTAAGTTTATTCCTAGCTATCTAAATTTTTTTTGTGTGGAATGGTAAATAGAATTGTTTTCTTAATCTCTGTTTCTATAAGCTTACTATTGGTGTATAAAAATGCCATAGATTTCTTGGCATTAATTAATTAATTCTGCTACATTGCCAAATTCATTTATTAAGTCTAATAATTTTTGGTGGAGTCTTTAGGGTTTTCTATGTACAGTATCATGTCATCTGCAAATAAAGAGAGTTTTACAATGTGGATGTCTTTTATTTCTTCTTCTTGTCCAATAGCAATAGCTATTACTTCCAATACTCTGTCAAATAGGAGTGGTGAGAGTGAGCATCCCTGTCTTGTTCCTTTTAAAGGGGAAATGGTTTTAGTTTTTTCCCACTGAGTATGATGTTGGCTGTAAGTTTGTCATATATGGTTTTTATTACGTTGAAGTATGAAACTTCTATTCCCACCTTGCTGAGAGTTTTTATCAAGAAAGGGTGTTGGATTTTGTCAAATGTTTTTCTGCACCAATTGATATGACTATACTATTTTAATCTCTCAATTTGTTTATGTGATGTATCACACTTATTGATTTGCAGATATTGTACCATCTTTATATTCTCAGAATAAATCTTACTTGGTCATGGTGTATGATCTTTCTGATGTACTGCTGGATCCCATTTGCTAGAATTTTGTTAAGGATTTTGACATATATGTTCATGAGGGATATTGGCCTGTAATTCTCATTCATTGTACCATCTTTATCTGGTTTTGATATTAGGGTGATGCTGGCTTCACAGAATGAACTTAAAAGGTGCTCCTTCCTCTTAAATTTTTTGAAATAGTCCGAGGAGGATAGGTTTTAGTTCTTCCTTGAATGTTTGGTATAACTCCCCTTGTGAAGCCATCTGACCCTGGGCTTTTATTTGCTGAAAGCTTTTTGATGACTACTTCAATTTCTTCCATAGTTATTGGTCTTTTGAGTTTTTAGATTCTTCCTGATTGAGTTTTGGAAGGTTTTATTTTTCTAGGAATATATCCATTTCCTCTATGTTGTCTAATTTGTTGGAATAAAGTTGTTCAGAGTATTTTTTTTTTTAACAATCCATTGTATTTCTGCGGGATCTGTTGATAATTCACCTCTTTCTTTTCTGGTTTGTTTATTTGTGTCCTCTCTCTTTTCTTCTTTGTGAGTCTGGCTAGAGGTTCATCAATCTTCTTTATCCTTTCAAAGAAACAGCTCTTGGTTTCATTGATGTTTTGCATTATGTTTTTGTTTGTTTGTTTGTTTTGTTTTTTTGCCTCCGTGTCATTTATTTCAGCTCTGGTCTTTATTATCTCCTTCTTTCTGCTCACTCTAGGCTTCTCTTGTTGCTCTGTTTCTAATTTTTTAAGTTGTAGAGTTAGATGATTTCCTACATTTTTTTTTTTTGAGGTAAGCCTCTAGAGTGATAAACTTCCCTCTCAGTACTGCTTACATTATGTCCCATAGATTTTGGATTGTTGTGTTTTTATTCTCATTAGATTCCAGAATGATTTTAATTTCTTCTTTGGTAACCCAATCATTGTTTAGTAGCATGCTAGTCAGCTTCCAAGTGCTTGAATTTAATTTTTTATTGTAGCTTATTTCTGTCATTGTGGTCTGAGAAGATGCTTGATATGATTTCAATCTTCTTGAATTTGGGAAGACTTTGACTGTGATCCAATATATGGTCTATCTTTGAAAATGACCCATGTGCACTTGAGATGACTATTTATTCCATGGCTTTGGAGTGTAATGTTCTGGAGATGTCACTTAAGTCCATCTGATCTAGTAAGTCATTTAGAATTGCTGTTTTGTTGCTGTTTTTTTTTTTTTTCTAGAGTATTTACCCTGTGATGTCAGTGGAGTTTTAAAGTCCTCTACTATGATTTTACTGTTGTCTATCTCTTTCTTGCTATCTTCTATTTAAAAAAAAAAAGAACTTGCACTTAGAGTCTATGTATGTTCTTATTTGGGAAGTGAGTCTCCTGTAGACAAATACATTGAGTGTATTAAAAGAGGTGGAAGAAATTAAGAGATACAAATTATAGCCATAAGGAGTCATAGGGCTGTAAAGTATAGCTTAAAGCAGTATAGTCAATAATACATAACAATAACTCTACAGAGGTATCAGTTGATTACTATATAAATGTCTAACCACTTTATTGTACATCTGAAATGAATATAATATTGCATGTCAACTCTAATTTTGAAATAAATATAAAATGTATTCAGCTGCTCTAAGTCTTTTGGTTGGCATAGTGTATTTACATTTAAAATGATTAGTGATAATTATATACTTATTGCAATTTTATTATTTTTTAGCTGTTTTGCTGTATATCTATCATTTTCTTCTCTTTCTCTCCTCTCTTTTGGATTGATTACTTTCTTTAGTAGTATATTTATATTTCTTTCTTATTTCCTTTTTTTTGTATTTACTATAAGTTTTTACTTTGTGATTACAATGAGGCTTCCATATAACATCATATGTAGTTAACAGTCTGTTGTAAATTGATTGCAATTAAAATTGAACACATTTCAAAGCTTTACCTTTTTGTGTGTGTCCCTTTCCCATATTATATATTTAATGACAAATTGACCTTTATACTTGTTTTGTGATTGATCTGCCTCCTTTATTACATTTTTATGTTCTTAGGTGTGATTTTTGAGTATTTATTTATTTTTGTTGAAATTCTCACTACGTTCATCAATTCTTCTCTTGGGTTTGGTGAGCATCATTATGATGGTTACTTTGAGCTCATTATCAGTAAATTACTTATCTCTGATGTATCTTTTTTTTCTTAAGTGTCATTTTATTTTTTTTCATTTGGAACATACTCCTTTGTCTCCTCATAATGTATTAGGTTAATAAAGCATTTCTCACAGACTGGAAGAAGTGGCCTTATGTAAGATATGTTCTATGGGCCATAAGCATCTGGTACTCAACAGATGTCTGCCATGTGGGTTGATGATGTCTGGACCATAGCTGTGGCATAAGAATGGGTCAAGGTCTTGCCTGGCCAGATTGTGACATGGGACTGGGACTACTGTGGTGTATTAGTAGTCAGGACTGTCTTTCATCCGTACTGTGGAGTTAATGTGTGACAGCTATGGTGTATTAGCTGTAGTAGCCCAAAGATAATGTCCAGCCTGGATAGGAAGTGTATCCATGTTACAAAGGTGGGTGGGGCTCTTGGTGGGCCATGTCCACTGACAGTAGCACGTTAGAGGGAGAATTACAAAAGTACACCTGCCAGTGCTGGTATTAGATAGAGTGAGATAATCACAAATGTATCCTGCCTCTTCAGCAGACACTCCAAGTGTGTCCCCTTAACCTATTGTCTGTGCACTTTTTACATTGGTGTTTTTATATTGGTTTCTGGGTTAAGTGGGTGAGCTCTTTAAGAGAGTTGTTGTTGTTTTTTTCTTTTCCCATTTCCTAATAGTTCTACCATTTTCCTAGAAACAATCTTCGTTGCTTTATAAAACCAGATATTCTGGGGGTTTGCATTTCCTGTGTAGAGCCTTAGGGTTGGGTGCTTGATGTGGAGTCAACAATCTCAAGGAAAAAGGACCTTTGAAACTCCTCATTATTGCACATTTCTACAACTAGGGTGTGACTTTTCCCTGGTGAAACTGTTTGTTTCTGCCTCTCTTTTCTGATTTTTTATCTTTTGTTGTGGAAGGTCTCTTCATCCAATTTTTAGGTCTCTGCAGAGGGAGTAATATCATGTGTAGTTGTAGATTTATTTGTGTCTATCAGAGGAGGTGATTTCAAGATCTTCTTATTCTCCATCTTGAACCTCTTCAGTGTATCTTTTTACAGTTTTTTATTTGAACTCTATTGTTTTTTGTACTAGAGGCCTGATGCATCAGGTTGTTTCTCAGCCCAGCCTGCACCCTTTCCAATCTGGGATACCTCAGGGGATGTTCAACTGCCTGGATCAGGCCTAAAGCAGCAGTCAGAAATCCCTCTCACAGACCTGAACTGCTGACTCCTAACCACTCACCCACCTGCCTATCTGATTGCCCCTAACTGCTTCTGCCTCCCAGCTTGATCACACCCTAACCACTCCTTTGCTGGCCTGATTTATGCCTAATTGCTCCCCTGCTGGCCTGCCTGATCACCCCCAACTGTCCTCCCCTGCTGGCCTGGTCAGATCACCCACAACTGTACTGCCCTGCTGGACATCTTGTGATGATGTGGGGGAGGCCTTCTTGTGACAACATGGGGACAGCATTTTATGGTGGCCATTTTGTGATGAAGTAGGGGCAGCCATCTTATGATGACACAAGAATGTAAGGGCCACCTAGGCTTTTATTAGTGTAGATAACTACCCCAGTCCCTTTGGTTTCCATTTGCATGGAATCTCTTTCTACATCCTCCTTTTTTCAAGATTATGTGTGTCCTTGATGTTGAAGTGGGACTTTTGAGGGCAGCATATAGTTGGGTCTTGTTTTTCATCTAGTTAGCCATGTTATGTCTTCTGATTAGATAATTAATTCAAGTAAACTTGATGGAATTATTGAAAAGTAAAGACTTACTGTTGCCACATTGTTAATTTTTCTGCTATTTTGTAGTTTTTTTCTTCATTTCTTTCTCTCTTACTGTTGTCTGATGATTTTCATTAGCCATATACTTTAACTTCTCTTTATCTTATGCATATTCACTATAGGTTTTTGTTTTGTGATTAGCCTGAGGCTTACATGATACAGTGGTACCTTGAGATATGAGTTTAATTCATTCCATAACCTTGAGGCGTGGGAAACTATGAGACGCTCAAGTCACGGTAAACTAGTGGGTGGTGTGCAGCCAGCCGATCCATGCGATTACTCCTATCTCAAATGTTGCTCGTATTTCAAAGTAAAAATCTCTCACTCGAGGTCTCCTATCTCAAAAATCTCGTATGTTAGGGCACTCGTATTTCGAGGTACCACTGTATATCTTTTTTTTCCAATCATATTTTTATTTATTTTTCATTTTTTTTAAATTTTAACAATTTTATTTCTTTTTTAATTTTAACATTTTTATTTTTTTAATTTTATTGTTCAGATTATTACAATTGTTCCTCTTTTTTCCCCCATATGTCCTCTTCACCTGTTTCCTACCCCACCTTCTTCCCTTACCTCTCCCGCCCCCCAATAGTCCTCATCCATAGTGTATGATTATTATCCAGTCTCTCCCTGAACCCTCCCTTACCTCTTTCCCCCTGATAATTATCAGTCCACTCCTTTTCTATGCCCTTGATTCTATTATATTCACCAGTTTATTTTGTTCATCAGCTTTTCAATTCAATTGATTTTTAGATTCACTTGTTGATAGATATGTATTTGTTGTTCATAATTTTTACCTTTACCATTTTCTCTTCTTCCTCTTCTTAAAGAATACCTTACAACATTTAATATAATACTGGTTTGGTGTTGATGAACTCCTTTAGTTTTTTCTTATCTGCCCTTCAATTCTGAATGATAGCTTTGCTGGGTAGAGTAATCTTGGTTGTAGGTTCTTGCTATTCATCACGTTGAATATTTCTTGCCACTCTTGTCTGGCTTGTATAGTTTCTGTTGAGAAATCAGCTGACAGTCCAATGGGTACTCCCCTATAGGTAATTAACTGTTTTTCTCTTGCTTCTTTTAATATTCTCTCTTAGTCTTTTGCTCTTGGTATTTTAATTATGATGTGTCTTGGTGTGGTCCTCTTTGGATTCCTTTTGTTTGGGGTTCTGTGCCTTCCTGGACTTGTAAGTCTATTTCTTTCACCAGGTGAGGGAAGTTTTCAGTCATTATTTCTTCAAATAGGTTTTCAGTATCTTGCTCTCTCTCTTCTTCTGGCACCCCCATAATTCTGAGGATGGCACACTTGAAGTTGTCCCAGAGGCTCCTTACAATACCTTCACTTTTTTAAAAAAAATTCTTTTTTCTTTTCCAGTGAAGTGGGGTTTTTTTGTTTGTTTGTTTTTGTTTTTTGCTTCTTTGTATTTCAAATCTTTGACTTGATTCTTGAGATCCTTGAGTCTGTTGTTAGGTTTCTGTATAATATTTTTTATTTCAGTCAGTATATGTTTAATTTCTAGTTGGCTCTTTTTCATCTCCTCTTGGGTATTGCTAAATTTATCCATTTTTTTTTCTAGGAAATTTTTAAAAAACATTATAACAGGTTTTGAATTCTGTATCCAGTCATTTGTTTTTGTTCATTTCTTTTGTTTGTGATTTGTTCTTTAGTTTCTGCATATTTTGCTGCTTCCCTGATTTTGTAGAGTACCTTTGTGTGCTACCTTTGTTATGTGGCCCAGTAGCTCTGCCTCCCCAGTTACCTGAGGTGAACACTCTTGGTGCATCCCTTTGTGAACTGTGTGTACAGTCTTGTTGTAATTAATTCTTGATTTTTTGTTGGTATCACAGGGGGTGAGGAAGGGATCAGCTATGTCTGCACATGTGCACTTGCCTTCAGATTTCTGCCTTTTGCACACATGTGCAAGCTTCCGGAGCTCTGACTTTTGGTTCCCTTGAGTTTCCGTGTGCTCTAGGGATCTGTATGAGTCTATGTCACCAGTGTCATGCATGAAACTGAGATTCAGTGCAGGTGGACCTGGATTTCAGTGCTGTTGTGAGATTCTGTTTTTCTCCCACTAGAGGAACCCAGGCACAGTCAGCAGTCAGCGCTCTGTGTGTGCACTTTCACACTTTTGCGGGCCCCCAGACATCTACTTTCATGGCTTCCTTAAATCTCCATGCACCCCTTCCCTTCCACAACAGTCCAGACTCCCTCTATGAGTCTCACCTGGAGCTGGGGTTCAGTGCAGTTGGGATTTTCCATCTCCCTCCCACTAGAGGAAGCCAGCCGGACCCTCCTCTGCCTGTCTTTTCCACAAGCGTGTCTCCATACCTTAGCTTTTTACAGCTCCTCTGAGTCTTCATGAATCTCTCTCTTTACTTCTAGTTGTAGAATTTTCACTCAGCCAGCTTTCCTGTGGTTTTGGATGGTGTCTGTTCTGTCTTTTATTTGTAGTTTTGAAATTGTTGTGCTAAGCAGCAGCTTAGGTGTTCACGTATGCCGCCATCTTGGTTTCTCAACATGATACATCTTATTAAAAAAGTCTATTTTAAGCAGATAACAATGTAACTTTGTTGCATAAAAAACTCATCCCTTTTATATCTTCTTCCCTAACCAATTATTGCATAGCTATTTTTAATACTCTTGTCCTTTAACCTTTGTACTAGTGTTAAGTGGCTAATTCATCATCATATGACAGTATTAAGGTACTCTAAACTTAATGAAATATTTAGCTTTACCAGAGAGTTGTATATTTTCATATGTTTTTATGTTACTAACTAGAGATCCAGTACATGAAATTTGTACAAAGGTAGGGTTCCTGGGTCTGGCCAGTGATCAGAGCTGATCTGTGGGGCAACTGGTGGGGAAATTGGGGGGGTCTCCACGCTGGCACCTGCCTTGGCTGGCCTGGCACCACCCACTTGATGTCTCCACCACCAGTGCTGATTGCCTCCCCTCTGCAGGGCAACCAGTAGGGCAATTAAGGGTCCACCATGGGCACCTGCCTTGGCTGGCTTGGGGATTGAGGGCTGGGGACAGCTCCTGCATTGAGCATCTACCCTATAGTGGTCAGTGTGTGTCATAGCAATCAGTCGTTCCATGGCTGGTTGTGCTGCTAGGTCAATTTGCATATTAGGCTATTATTATATAGGTTAGCATCCTATATATATATATATAGGATATATATATATATATATATATATATATATATATATATATTCTTTGTTTTCAAAGAAGTTTTAAGAACTGTGTCATCATTTCTTGTAAGGCAGTCTAATGGTTAGGAATTACCTCAGTTTTTGTTTGTTTTGGATAGTTTTATCTTGCCTCAATTTCTATAGGACAACTTTACTACATAAAATGTTCTTTGTTGGTCATTCTTTCAGCACATTGTACATCCTACTCCACTCTTTTTTTTTCCTGCAAAGTTTCTGTTGAGAAATTTGCTTACAACATTATGAGGATTCCTTTGTATGAAATAATTGTTTCTTGCTGCTTTACAAATATTTTTGTCTTTGATTTTAGACAGTTGTATTATAATGTGAATTGGAGAAGATCATTTTTAGTTGTAATCATGGGGTGATCTATTTGCTTAATAAACTTGGATGTACAGATCTCTAGGTTTGGGAAGTTCTCAGCCATTATTCTTTAAACAAGCTTTCTGTTCCTTTTTCCATCTCTCTTCCTCTTAGGACTCCTATGCTGTATACATTAGTTTTTGATATTCTTACAAGTCCCATAAGATTTCATATTTCTTTTTATTATTCTTTTCCTTTGCTCCTCTGAGTAACTTCAAATGATCTATGTAAAAACTCATTGATATTTTTTTTTTGCTTGGTCCAGTTGGGTGTTAAGCTCTCTATTGCATCCAGCAGTGTAGTCATTGTATGCTTCAAGTTTAAAATTCTGTTTGATTCTTTTTCATATTTTCTGTTTGTTGAACTTCTCATTTGTTTTTGTATTGTTTTCCTCATTTTTGTTAAGTTCTCTTGTAGCTTTCAGAACATCAGAATAATTTTGAATTCTCTGTGTTGCAATCCATGTATTTCCATTTCTCTGGGGATCAGTTATTGGATATTTATTATTTTTACATTTGGATAATTGTTCACAATGTCCATAGCCTGTGTACATGTTGGCACTTTTCAAGAAGTTTTAACTTCTTCCAGAAGAAGAATACTGGTATATCTATATATCTATATATCTACATATCTATATCTATATCTATATCTATATCTATATATCTATATCTATCTATATCTATCTATCATCTATCTATCTATCTATCTATCTATCTATGTATATATATATATATATATATACACACATATATATACATATACATATACATATACATATACATATACATATATATAAAAGCCAGCAACCAGAATGACTGGTCACTATGATACCCAGCCAGTGAAAAGGCCCAATTTGGGGGTGGAGTCAGTAGCCAATCTCCCTCGGCCCCTCCCCCTGCCTGGCACCATCCTTAATCACCTGCCTACCCCAATAGAGGTTCATCAGCCAAACTCCTGCAGCCAGTCCCCATTCCCAGCCCCATCCCAGGTCAGCTCTCCCACCCCAATCAAGGGCAGGGCCAACCAGCCAACTGCCTGTGGCCCCTGTCCCCAGCCAGCCTGATCCCCGATGGGCCCACACCGCCCTTCAGTCCACAGCTCCTCCCATCAGCCAGCTCCACCCCCAATTGCCCCCCCCCCTTAACTCCCATCACGGGCAGGGCTGGCCAGTCAACCACTCATGGTCCCTTCCCCAGGCTGCTGGCCCCCAATCACCACCACCCCCAACCAGGAGTGGGGCCCATTGGCCAATCATGCATGGCTCCTTCCCCCAGATGGCTCAGCCCTGATCCACCCCAACTGGGGTCGGGCCAGTCAGATTCCACCTGTGTACAAATTCCCACACTGGGCCTCTAGTGCTATAATGATGGGCTTAGTGGTGCAGGGCAAAAAGTTCAGGGACATTTGATAGCTCCAGACTTGAGAGTCTGATGTTTCATTGGCTCAGGCTTCTGGGTCCACTGTCTCAACAACTACTGGTACATTGTCCTTTGCTAATACTGTGGAGTCTGAAGTGGATGAAAAGTCTATAGAGATTCTCAGGGACAACTTTAGTCCTGTGCCTAGAAACAATGGCATACAGCATTGGCACCAGGAGCTGGTGATGTGCACATACTTGGCTGCAGGACCCAGCTGTACTTACTTATGTAGAAGCAGGGGCTGGTTGCAAACACACACTTAGGACCATCATCAAGTATCTGGGCGAACTAGTAGCTGTGGGTGCCCTGTCTGTCAATATGTATTTTTCTGGCTGCAGAGTCTTTCCTTGAGTGCATGCAGAACAATGGAGGGTAGTGAAGGGAGTTGAGGCAGGCCCATGAAGTTACATGGCTGGAGGAACTTGCTGCAGAGAGAGCAATGGTACAGCTAATGACAGAAACTAGGCCTTGAGTGAGGCTTACCGGCAGCTGTGAGGACTAACTACAGATGAAGTCCCAGTGGTACAGGCTGGTGGTTGGAGACAGGGTCCGATATGGCCCATAAGTATCTGTGGAGGTCTTGGCTTTTGGGATACACTTCTGTATCTGCAGGATGTTGCAGAAGCCACACACATGGCAGTAGAAGCCAGTGATGGAAATCAGGCTGTGGTATGCAAGCACACAGCTGGAAAGGTTAATCCTCAGCGGGGGCACAGATATGGTGTTTGGTACTTACACAGTGGCAGTGGTCTGTCCTGGCTGTGGGTGCAGTTCCAGGGCTCTGACATGGTGGATATGGGAAGGGAGTGGAGAAGGACTCCAGTGCCTGGAATCTGTGAATGCATAAACCTGTGGAGTGAAAACTGAGTAAAATCTGCAGGGAGTCTATGGCTGCTGGGCTGGTTTCTCCAGAGGTGAACACTGCTGGAGTTTTCTGCAAATCAGGTTCCTAGGCACCTCAGTCACTCCTTGCTCCTAACTGACTCTATTTGTTTTGAGTTTACAGTCTCTGGATGGGCTGAATTCAGAGTCTTTCATGTGATGCCATAATAGGTTGGGGAAACAGATTGCTCACCTTGCTCTTACTTTCCCATTGAGGAGACCTTTTTTCTTTTTTCTTTTTTTTTTTTTTTTTTTTAAGAGACAGAGAGCTTCTTTTTAAAATTTTTATTGATTTTTTACAGAGGGGAAGGGAGAAGGATAGAGAGTCAGAAACATTGATGAGAAATAGCGATCAGCTGCCTCCTGTACACCCCCTACTGAGGATGTGCCTGCAACCAAAGTACATGCCCTTGACTGGAACCAAACCCAGGACCCTTCAGTTCACAAGCTGATGCTCTATCCATTGAGCCAAACTGGTCAGGGCAGGAACTTTTACTAGCTGTGGAGTTCAGTGGTGCTGGCCTGGGTGATGGGTTGATGCCATGAGGCTGCTTTTCCATTCCTTTTTGTTAATCCTCACTGGAGATATTTATTTCCATTGATTTTTATCTTTTAGAGTGAAAGGGAGAGAGGGGAAGAGATGGGAGAGAGAAAGAAAGACATCTATGTGAGAGAGACATTGAGAGGTCCCTCCCCCAAGTGCCCCAACTGGGGCTGGGAGTCCAGCCTGTAATCCATGTAGGTGCCCTTGACTGGAATCAAACCCGTGACCCTTCAGTTCACTGACCAATGCTCTAATCACTGAGAAACACTGGCCAGGGCTCGATCCCTTTTTGTGCAGTTATACTCAGGCATTTCCACTGTGTTACTGAAGTTACTTTAACGGACTCATGTGCTCCCACAAGGATGTTTTTGAAAAGGGATAGTTCCATAACAATTTATCTTTGTTGGGGGATGAAGTCTGGGATCTTCTTCTCTGCCATCTCAGTGATATTAAATCACCATTTTTTTTCTAGTGCAACTTAACAAATACGAATGCTCTGTTTCACAATAAATAGAGTCAGAAGTATTATTATTGCTTGATCTTTTAGTATTTCCCCAAGTTGTTGCCCATGCTCATAAAATTGAATATGCAATTCTGTTTCCAATCCAGAAATACACTTAAAGCCTCCAATTCTTTTCCTTAGCTAAACAGTCATGGTAAATGTGTGCTCAGTAATATCTGGAATGATGATTCTGACCCATGGACTTACTAATATCCCACTGAAGATGGTTATATGAGGTCCCTGAGTCTCTAAACATCTCTAAGTTTTCTTTGTATGATCACTGTATTAATATAGACAAAATAGTGGTTTTAGGGTGTAGGGATCGGCTTCCCTTCCCATCTGTTTCTCTATGATGAAGAACCAGAATGGACGGTTCTTCTGTATCCAAAATGAGCTGAAGTACCTCTCATAAGAGAACTACAATGAGCAAAGGCAAGGAATTTTATGCTTTACTTCCATCTCTATACTCAATTCAATTCTTGAATATTTACAGTGGTACCTCAAGATACGAGTGCCCTAACATATGAGATTTTTGAAATATGAGCCGTTGAGCAAATGATTTTTTTTGCTATGAAATATGAGCAACATTTGAGATACGAGTAATCACGCTAATCTGCTGGCTGCACACGACCCACCAGTTTACTGCCACTCAAGCATCTCATAGTTTCCCATGCCTCAGTCAGTGTGCTTGTTTACCTTGTTGTCAAAGCATCTTTTGTGCATTTACATAGTTTATCACATTTCTTTTTATAACCATGGGTCCGAAGAAAGCGAGTGGAATGGTCAGTGCTCAGAAGAGGATGATGTCTATTGAATTAAAGCATGAAATCATAGAAAAAATCGAGCAAGGTGTGCGAGTGACTGACTTGGCGAGGCAATACGGGCATAGTTCTTCAACGATAAGCACTGTGCTTAAACAGAAGGAGTCGATAAAGGGTATAATGCCAGCTAAGGGCATTACAATAATTTCTAAGCTCCATAGCTCTCTCCATGAAAAGATGGAGAATCTACTGATGGTGTGGATGATGGAGAAGCAGCTTAAAGGAGATACATTAACACAGGGCATCATATGTGAGAAGGCGCAAGCGATTTACGGTGATTTGCTGGAGCAGACCCCACACACTTCCACAGAGGAAGCATCGAAAGACTCATTTAAAGCCAGTAGAGGCTGGTTTGATAACTTCAGGAAAAGGTCCGGCATTCACTCCATCATCAGGCATGGTGAGGCAGCAAGTTTGAATGTGAAGGCAGCTGAGGATTACCTCAAAACTTTTTCGGAACTGATAGAAGCCAAAGGATATATCCCCCAGCAAGTCTTAAACTGTGATGAGACAGGGATTTTCTGGAAGAAGATGCCGAATAGGACTTATAAAACGGCAGAGGAGAAGGTGATGCCAGGCCACAAACCCATGAAGGATAGGCTAACTCTCGCACTGTGCACCAATGTGAGTGGCGACTGCAAGATCAAGCCTCTGCTCGTATACCATTCGGAAAACCCCAGAGTCTTTAAGTCACATAAGATTTTAAAAGATAAACTGCAAGTTATGTGGAGAGCAAACCCGAAGGCATGGGTCACCAGGCAGTTCTTTGTGGAGTGGGTAAACCTGGTTTTCGGCCCTTCTGTTAAGAAATATCTACAGGAAAACAACCTAACCATGCAAGCCCTCCTCATCCTCGACAATGCTCTTGCTCACCCACCGAACTTCGAAGATGAACTCCTTGAAGAGTTCAAGTTTATAAAGGTTGTCTACCTATCTCCCAACCCCAAATATGTATGAAGCCATAAAAACATGTATTTACTTGATACTATGTTTTTAAAAGGTTTCCTTGTGTACTTTATGGTAGAAACACTTATGAGATCTACACTTCAAGCAACTATGAAACACACTCCACACTATGTTGTACAAGAGATCTCTAGAACTCAGTCACCTGATATAAGCAAAACATTTCATCCTTTGAAAAATTACTCCCCATGTTCCCGAACCCACATCTCTGGCAACCACCCATGAGCTTGACTATTTTAGAAACTTCATGTAAATGAAATGAAGCATTTGTCTACTTACAACTGATTTATTTCACTTAGCATAATGTCCTTCAACTTCATTCTGTTGTTGCAAATGGTAGTGTTGTGGAGCAAATGCCAATGACCAGTTGCAAATGACCATGAAGGCTGCTAAGTTGGTAATAAGCAAGCAAAGATTTATTGAGCTAGCCAGCGACTGCTCTGCCTTGCTCCACACAAGGAGTCCAGAGAGCAGCAGTGACCCTTGTGTAGGACCACTTTTAAGTATATTTACCACATCCTATTTTTGCAGAACAAGCAACCCAAGACAAAAAAGTTTTTCCCAAGCAACATCAGAGTTGATGACCATGTTATTTACAGGGTCATCTTGTTCTTCAGAAAGTTGACAGTACTATATGAAAGAAGGCCTACATGCTGTAAAGGGTCCATGAGACCATATCTCAAGGCCTGGCCTGATGTCAGCACTGACAACTCTATCTGGGGGATAGTCCACAGCCTCTCTGGAATGGGCCATGCTCAAAAATTCCCACTCTCTAACAGGTAGCAGTTTCTTATTTCTTTAAAAATAAATAATGTCTTATTGCATGTACATGTTACATTTTATGCATTCATCTGTTGAAAGATACTTGGGTTGTTTCCATATCTCGGTTATCCTATCTAATAAAGAGGAAATATGCTAATTGACCCTCATGCCATCACAAAGATGGTGGCATCCACAGCTAATAAGGAGGGAATATGCTAATTGACTACCCCACCCTCAAACATAGTGGTACCCAGAGCCAATAAGGAGAGAATATGGTCATTGAACACCCTCAAATATGGTGGTGCTCCCAGCCAATAAGAAGGGAATATGCTAATTGACTGCTACACCCTCAAAGATGGTGGTGTGCACAACCACGAGATGGTGCTGCCTAATCCACTCAGCTCTGTGCACCTGCCTCCAGATTCCCCAACTACCCTCAAACCTCAGCCTCCCAGGGATGGCTCAAGGCACAGGCAAGTCTCATATGGTGGCTTCCCAGGCACCATGGCCACGTGAGGCTCAGATAACCAGGGCTGGCTGATGCTTGTGATGCTGGCAGTGCCAGCAGCAGAGGTATGATGGGATGTCACCTTCCCCTGATTGCCAGATCACCTTCTACTCCTGAGAGCTCCTGGACTGTGAGAGCGAGCATGCTAGGATGAGGGATCCCCCCACCAGTGCATGAATTTTCATGCACTTGGTCTCTAGTTATGAATAATGCTGCAATGAACATGGAAATTTTTTGAGATCCTGATTTCAATTCTTCTGAAACATATACAGAAATGGGATTTCTAAATCATATGGTAGTTCCAGTTTTAATTTTTTTGAGGACCTCTATACTGTTTTCAATAGCTGCTGCACCTTTTTGGATTTTCATCAACAGTGTACAAGAGTTTCAATTTCTCCACATGCTTGCCAACACTTGTTATCTCTTTGTCTTTCCTTGAAGGCTAAAGCTAGAGTTTTATCAACTTTATTGGATTTTTCAAAGATATTTTCATTTTCATCTCTCAATTTTACTTATTCCATTTTTAATTTTATTTCTTATTCTTTTCTATACATAGGAAATTATCTAATTTCAGCCTAGTAACAGGGAAACACAATTCTGTTTCTAGTTATTTTTTAAATTAAATTTCTATTATTTTAAAAGTTTTTTCATGAACTGACTTTCTGGAGTATTATAGTTCTCTCTGAAAAAATAAAATATAGAAATTATTTACTAAACCTAGTGTTATTTAATAGAAGTTTTACTATATAAACTAAAATAAAATGAAAAGGATGTTGTTATAAAATGGAAACCTATATAGGTTAGAGATTTTCTGAGGGCTAAATTTCAACTTAGTGCTGATTAACAGAAAACAGACCATGTGGCATCCACTAATGCTATTTAAGCTCTGTGAACACAAACAAATGAGATTGGGACTGCAATTCAAGTACAGAGAACAACTCAGATTGTTCTCTGCACTTAAATCACAGCTTGTGCTTTATGCCCATGGCCAACTATGCCAGGAACATTTTAACCTATATAGAGTAAAATGGTTTACAATGCTTTATCAACCTTCATGTTTTTAAATTATATTTTAATTTTTATTTGCATTCATCAGCACTTCTCCACTCGCATTGCAACATATATAATTATGGGCTTTGAAGAGCAGCTTTGGGTGGTTTTCAAATAAAATTTGATTTTTCAATCTCCTATACTTTTTACTATCTTTGTAAAAATTGTTTGAATAGTATTACACTTTTTTTCTTTATTGATTAAAGTATACATATGTATCTTTATCCCCCCCCCCCCCGCAGTGTCCCTCTCCTACTCATGCCTTCAACCCATGGTGTCTGTGTCCATTGTTTAGGCTTATTTGAATGCATACATGTCCTTTGGTTGATCTCTCCCCTTTAGCGCCATCATCCTCTACATTCTCTCTGAGGTTTGAAGGTCTGATTGATGCTTCTGTATCTCTGGATCTGTTTTTGATCATCAGTTTATGTTCATTATATTCCACAAATGAGTGAGATTACGTGGTATTTACCTTTCTCTGACTGAATTATTTCACATAGCATAATGCTCTCCAGTTCCATCTATGCTGCTGCAAATGGCAAAAATTCCTTTCTTTTTATAGCAGCATCATGTTCCATTGTGTAGATGTATCAGGGTTTTTAATTCACTCATCTGATTATGGGCACTCAGGCTGTTTCCAAATCTTAGCTATGGTAAATTGTGCTGCTATGAACATAGGGGTGCATATATCCTTTCTCATTGGTACTTCTAGTTTCTTGGGATATATTCCTAGAAGTGGAATCACTGGGTCAAATGGGAATTCCATTTTTTTTTTTTTGAGGAAACTCCATACTGTTCTCCACAGTGGCTGCACCAGTCTGGATTCCCACCAGCAGCGCATGAGGATTTATTTTTCTCTGCATCTTTGCCAACACTTGTCATTTGTTGATTTGTTGATAATAGCCATTCTGATAGGTGTGAGATGATGCTGCACTGTCATTTTGATTTATATTTCTTGGATGATTAGTGACTTTTAGCATGTTTTCATGTGTCCCTTGCCCTTCCTTATGTCCTCTTTTAAAAAGTATCTAAGTCAATTTCCCATTTTTTTTTAATTGGGTTGTTTACCTTCTTTTTGTTAAGTTGTATGAGTTCCCTGTCAATGCTGGTGATTAAACTCTTATCAGTGATAATATTGACAAATATGTTCTTTCATGCAGTGGGCTTTCTTGTTGTTTTGTTGACGGTTTCTTTTGCTATACAGAATCTTTTTATTTTGATGGAGTTCCATTTGTTTATTCTCTTTTCAGTGTCCATTACCTTTTATGAATTTTGAGTTTATATATGTATGGTGTAATTTGGTGGTCTAGTTTCAATTTTTGCACGTATCTATCCAATTTTCCCAACACCATTTATTGAAGAGACTATGTTGATATGTTTTTGCATTCTTTGTCAAATTTTAGTTGAGCATAGTGGCTTGGGTTGATTTCTGATTTTCTGTTCTATTCCATTTGTCTATATGTCTGTTCTTGTGCCAGTACCAGGCATTTTTGAGGACAGTGGCTTTGTAATACACCTTGAAATCTGGTGTCAAGAGACCTCTTTGTTCTTTCTCAGAATTGCAGCAGTTATTCGGGGTCTTTTTTATTATTCTAAATGGATTTTCGGAGACATTTGTTAGGTCTGTAAAATATGCAATTTGTATTTTAATGGGGAGTACATTGAATCTATAGCTAGTATGCTTTGGATAGTATGGACAGTTTAATGATGTTGATTCAACTAATCTATGAACATGGCATGTTCTTCCATCTGGTTATGTCTTCCTCTATCTTTTATTTTTTTCCCAGTGTCCTGTAGATTTCTGAGTACAGGTGTTTTATCTCCTTAGTTAAGTTTTTTCCTAGGTATCTCATTTTTTTTTGGAGCCATGGTAAATCAATAAACATGATACATCACATAAACAAATTGAGATATAAAAATCATATAGTCTTATCAATTGATGCAGAAAAAGCATTTGACAAAATTCAACACCCTTTCTTGTTAAAACACCCTCAGTAAAATGGGAATAGAGTGATCATACCTCAACATAATAAACATTATTCACAGATGACATGAAATTGTACATAGAAAACCCTAAAGACTCCATTAAAAGTTATTAGATTTAATAAATGAATTTGGCAATATAGCAGGATACAAAATTAATGCTAAGAAATCTATGGTATTTTTATACAGCAATAGTGAACTCACAGAGATGAAAAAAATCCCATTTACCATTGTACCAAAAAATTAAGTGTTAATTTTTTTTAATGGAATGATCAGAAATCTACAAAGCAACTAAAGAAAACTTTACTGACTTTTCAAACCTGCAAAGATCCTATAAGTTTTCTATTTCTTATTCTCAGCACAAAGCACTTTTGGTAGATGGTATTGACTGAAAATTCTGATATGAATAATAAGCAAACTTTTCTATAAACTTAGACACTCCCAGTTAAGCTTTTGTTCATACATGGCCCACAATTTGTGTGCATGCAGAGCAGCAACACAATTCTGTTAAATTAGGCCCTTGGAAAGTCAAAGAGAGAAACTATGATCTACAGCTTAACATACTTTAAAACACGATTCCTTTTTCTTTATCCCTAATTTGGAATTCACACTTTAAAACTAGTTCAATATGACAAGATTTAAATTAAAAATAATTTCCCCAAATAGCTAGATATGTTTTGTCATAAATTTCCCATTTATAAAGCTGTGTTTATAGTTCTGTATCTTTAAGTGTATTGGTGCCATTTAGTCTTTTATGTATCATACTAGAGGCCCAATGCATAAAATTCATGCAGGGAGACAGGGTGTCGCTCAGCCCTAGCCTGCCCCCTCTACAATCCAGTGCTGCTGGTTCCCAAGTGCTCGCCTGCTTGCCTTCCTGATTGCCCCTAACTGCTTCTGCCTGCCAGCCTGATTAATGCCTAACTGCTCCCTTGCAAGCCTGTTTGCCCCTAACTGCCCTCCCTTGCAGGCCTGGTCACCCTTAACTGCCCTCTCCTACAGGCCTGGCCACCCCTAAATCCCCCCCTATAGGCTTGGTTCCCTCAACTGCTCTCCCCTGCATGCCTGGGTCCTCCCAACTTCCCTTCCATGCAGCCCTGGTCACCCCCACCTTACCTCTTCTGCTGGAATGGTTCACCCCTAACTGTCCTCCCTTGCTGGCTTGATCGCTCACAACTTCACTCCCTTGCAGGCCTGGTCTCTCCCAACTGCCCTCCCCTGCTGGCCATCTTGTTTTCACATGGGGGCAGGATCTTTGACCACATGGGGGCAGCCATCTTGTGTATTGGAGTGATGGTCAATTTGCATATTACTCTTTTATTAGATAGGATAGAGGCCTGGTGCACAGGTGGGGGGCCAGCTGGTTTGCCCTGAAGGGTGTCCTAGATCAGGGTGGATGTTTCCTTGGGCATGAGGTGGCCTGGGCAAGGGGCCTGTGATGGATTGCAGCCTGGCAACACCCCCAGTCAATCCAAGTAGAGGCCCTGGTGTCTAGGATTTATTTATCTTCTACAATTGAAACTTTGTATCCTAGAGCAGAGCCAAGCATCCTGCTTGTTCAGTAGCTGCATCCTCTCCTGTTGGGGTTTATTTATCTTCTCTTGTAGCCTTGAGTGGAGGACTGGGACAATCAGAAAGTTTGGTTTCCTCCATCTCCAGGAGCAACTCAAGCCTCCTGCTCTCTCCAGCTCCATGGCTGCCGCCATATTTGTTGGAGTTTTTTTTATCTTCTATCATTGAAACTTTGTAGAATTGAGTGGAGGCCTGGACCAGCAAGGGCAGGTGGAAAGCTTGGCTTCCTCCATTACCAGGGAAACCCAAGTCTCCCTTTTCCTTTCCTTGGCTGCAGCCCTCTTGGTTGGGTTTATTTGCATATTTGCTCTTGATTGGCTTGTGGGCGTGGCTTGTGAGTGTAGAGGAGGTACTGTCAATTTGCATATTACTGTTTTATTAGATAGGACTAGAAGCCCTATGTGCGAAGATTCATGCAAGAATAGGCCTTCTGCTGAAACTGGTTTGGCTCAGTGGATAGAGCATTGGTCTGCAGACTGAAAGGTCCCAGGTTCAAGTCCAGTCAAGGGCATGTACCTTGATTGCAGGCGCATCGCCAGTAGGGGGTTTCCAGGAGGCGGCTGATCGATGTCTCCATCTCATTGATGTTTCTAACTCTCTGTCCTCCTCCCTTCCTCTTTGTAAAAAATCAATAAAATATATTAAAAAAAAAAAAAAAGAACAGGCCTTCCTTCTCCTGGCTGCCAGTAAGCCAGGGGCTTGCTCAGGCAGCCTGTTCAGTGGTGGGGGAGGTGGCACACCTTGCATGCTCTGGTACCACTTCCCCCTCTCCCTTCTTCTCCAGAGAGTTCTTTTGTGTAGCTCTGGCACTCCCAGGAGGCTCAGAGGGGAAGAGATATGGGGAAGCGAGGCAGGTGGGGAGGACTGGAGATGTTGGGGACACTAGTGAGTTTCACTTTCCCTTTGTGAAAGTGGGATGCAACTGGCTGCCTTCCTCTTACTCTTACTCCTCCATCTTCCAATTCCTACCTGCCCACCCTCCTCCCATGCCCATCACCCCTCCCTATTTGGCAAAATAGGGAGGAGGAAGATCTGATAATTTGGGTTACTCTAAAGGTGGCCTCTTTCATCTATTCAAAATAGAGCTGAGCTGCCTGCAGTTGCCACCATGGCTACCACCATCACCCCTTGGCTTCCAAGGTGGATGTGCTAACTGTGCACGGAGCAACCTCTCAAGTGGGTCTGAGTCTGTGGGGCTGTTCCAACAGTAGGGTTTTGTTTACCAAGGCAGCAGGGCAGGGATAGGGTAGAGGGAGATGCCAGACACTGGGAGCTACAACCTCAGGCATCAGAGGGTTGCAGGGCTGGGAGCTGGACCAGAAGGATGTGGCAAGGAAGGTTGACAGGTGTAGAGTGTGGCAGGCCCTGAAGAGGCTCACTGCCCAGAGGTCCAGAGTGGCTGGGGGCTGGGGCCACTGCCATCTTTGAGGGGTTAATTTGCATACTCATTCCTGATTGGCTGTGGGTGTTGTGAAGTGACAGTCAATTTACATGTTTCTCTTTTATTAGTATAGATAACTTCATCCTAGTAACAGGTAAGCCTAATTCTTGCTTGAAGAACTGAATCCAGAGGTTGAGTGACATGGCTAACATCATATGACTATTGAGACTCTCCACTAGAAGTAGGTCTATTGGAAGATCTATGTGTGTCAGTCCAAAAGCCCTACTTTTATCTATTGTCTATCAAGTTATGCTACTGTTATCTAATCAGTTTCTAACTAAAAGTGCAATAAATGAAAAAAATGTTTTTGAGTTTTAATGATGTTATGTGGTTTATGTGTTGATATTTTCCTTGTCCATATCATGCCACTCAAAGCTTTTGGACCATATAACATCATGAACCAAATAGCATGGACATCTTTTTTCTTTTTAATATATTTTTATTGATTACAGAGAGGAAGGGAAGAGAGAGATAGAAACATCAATGATGAGAGAGAGTCATTGATTGGCTGTCTCCTGCACACCCCCTACTGGGGATTGAGCCCACAACCTGGACATGTGCCCTTGACCAGAATCGAACCCAGGATCCTTCAGTCCACAGGCTGACACTCAATCCACTGAGCCAAACTGGCTAGGACCAGAGTCACTTTTCTTAAGTGGTTATGATGATGGTTTTCTTCCTTATATCTTGTTTCTACCCTTACTGCTGAAAGCCTCAAAATTTAAATTAATTGAGAAAATGCCCATTTTTGGAAAAATTTCCTTTGAGCTGCAGAATCTACTCTTACAAATGCCTTCTTACAGTTCATTGGGGTGCTTACCAAAGCCATACCTTTAAATCTTCTCAGTCCCCATCAACAGCTTCCTGAAAGTTACCTTTCCTGTGTACTTCCACAAATGTAGCTTCTTGAAAACATAATCATGTGTGAATATATGTTTGTTCACTCACCCTTTTCATTTGTAATCAATATCAGATAACCAAGAGTTGTGTTAAAGTGTTGATTGTACCTGCAACTATGCTTGGATCGTATTGATTGAGAAATAGTCTCCATAGAGTAGTCACCAGCTTATGAAGTAGTCATTAAAGCAAACATATCACATATATACTGTCCTGCTTTTTGTTATAGTTAATATTGGGTATGTTCTGGTCAATTAATCCTTATTGTACAGGGAAAAATAATTACTTTTTAATCAAGTTTTCCAAAGACAGAGTAGATCTCAAAGCTTAAGGAATTGAATATTCTTGCAAGGGAGTATATAACTTTAAAATGATTGGCCTGTTCTAGAAGAAAACAACTTAGAATTAAGTTCAACCACTTGAAATTGTTTTTACAGTAATCAAAACATCCAAACCTCAAGGCTCGGGATCCCATAGATCAGAGCCTACCATTTTGATAAACTTATTTAACTGTTTTAGCGAGTAGAAACGAGATAGTTTGTGACACATATGCTTCCTAAAAACTAGACTATATTTTTACTAAATAGTGGAATATCTGGTGGTATATGTTTCTTAAAGATCCAGATGTAATAAGTAAAAGGAAAAAGAAAAGAAAAAAAGTGCAATAAAAATTTAGAGATATGAAAGACCTTAAAGATAATCTAAGTCAGAAGCTTGCATTGATAAAACATATACCCAGAGTGTATCAATAGTTCTCCCAGGTGCATTCATTTAGCCTCTAAATTTTAGAGCCAGAAGCCCCCAAGTCTGATTCTGGCTTTATCCAGTGCTGTGGATCATGTCAGCTGGGTCATTGAGCACCATCAGTGCTGTTTTTAATCATTTGTGTCTTTAATACCCTCTACCCAGTTCTATTGTGAACCTTGAAGTCTCACTTGGTTTATGTTTTTAACTGCTTCTAGATAAAAACAATTAATTAACACAGAAGTTTGGCTTCAAAATATACAAAGCAGCCCTTCTTTTAAATAATTAACTGTGGGGAGCTGCCCCGGGCATATGGGGGTACCAGAGACCTGAAAGCAGGCTCTGGACATAGCTCTCTGCTTTTTTTTTTTTTTCCTAATTTCAATTTTCATGAGAGAAGTGTGAATTAGACCACGGGTCAGAGCTTCTTCTTCCAATTGTAGGGCTCCATATCCTCCATGGGTTGTAGGTCTGTCCCAGATCATCAACTGGACTGGAGGCTGAAAAGGCATGAGGAGCAGCGTTCTCTGTGCCCATGAGGCCAATGCTGGACAGCATGCTTGCTGGAGTGGTGAAAGGGAGAGCACTGCTAAGGTTGCTGGACCAGATTGAGCTGCTGAATGGAGGGGTGTACCATAAGCCACTGGTGTTTCCAAGGACTGATGTGGCCATGTGGGTTGGCGAGCTGGAACTGGCTGGCCAGGAAGGGCTGGGATCTATCGCTGGAGATTCCCACAGGTATGAAGGGCCATTGCTAAATTCATTCCAGCTTCTCTGTGAGGCCTGACTGCACGATCAAGATAACCCGAGTTTGCTGAAAACTTCACCCGTTAACTTAAAAGAATTCCCAAAGGCGGAGAATGAATTGAGGGGTGTGAAGTCAGGGCTGCTGGGGTTGCTGACGGGACTCCACAAACCCGAGCTGTCTGAGCCATCGCACAGGAGTGTGTGCATTGCCAAGGCTGCTGGAAAAATATGTTTTGTTTGAAGAAACTTTAGCAAAGCCATTCCCACCTGGGCTCTTGTCATAGCCGGCCGTGACTGCAGCAAAAGTGGAGTTGCCGTTCTGCCAGGGAGGGAGGCTGCTTTTGTCAATTTGTTTTTGCTTCCACTTGGCCGCTTGGTTTTTGGGTCACTGCTGGAGCTACTGTTAAGGACGCTGCTGTAGCTGCCACGGGATGCAAGCGGGCATGGTACCCATGGGGGAGAAGGAGAGGCAGGCGTTGGTGAGGTCTGGCATTGTTTTAAGAAAATGTCTGCATTGAAGTTTTGCAGAGAAAATTTATAAAGACTATTGGTAGAGCTGCCAGGCTTGTGGACTGGCACAGAGTCCCACTCTGGTGGGGGAGAGTCTTTTTCACCATCTGAGCTACTGGTGTTGCCTAATTCTTGACTATTTGGGAGGAATTTCGCTAGGGCAGATGGTCTGTTATCCACTAACTTATTTGTACCTTTTGGTTTCTGGGAATTCCGTGACTTGGAGCTGCTGGTCAATGCAGTTGGAAGAGGGATCTTGGTTGGGATGGTCCTCCATTGTTTACTTTCCAATGGGGGAGGGTATGGCAGCTCTAAGCAACTGGTTTTCACATCCACTGGGATTTCCTTTTTAACATTCAAAAGCTTTTTGCTTTTTTGTTTCACTTGGGACATTTCATTTTCATATTTCTCGAGCATAGCTTGTTTTCCTTTTTGCTTTTCTGTATCCTCCTTCAGGAGAGGCTTTGTGTCTGGGTTGGAGGTCTCTGTGGTGGTTGAGGAGCTGTCATCGTCAGCCAGCGAGTCTTTCAGCTCATCATCCTGGGGCTTTCCCTTTCCTTTTTTGTCTTCTTGCTTCTTCGGTGCTTTAACCTTGCACTGAAGAGGTTTTCCTTTCCCTTTGCTTTTTGACAGTGGCGATGGTGGCTTCTCTGTAAACACATGTAGGGCTGGGGAGTCATGGTGGTCAAAATCTTTGTCCATGGCTTCTATGAGACTGGTGATGTCTGAGTCCTCTGAACTGTGCCTTGTGCTGCTGGCATGTTCTGAGTGGGTAGAGTGTACGACAGGGGTGGGTGACAGCCTTCCAGGCTGTGTGGCTCCTGGTGCTGAGGCACTGGTGGTGCTTGGGACTACCAGTGAGAACCTCACATGTGCCCCTGCCACAGACACCATCCTGTACCACAACATGAGGCAAAAGCCAGCAGGACTCCAAGCACTTACAGCTGAAACCTGTGAGACCGGCTCCATAGGGGAAGGAAGTACAGCTCAGAATAGGCAATCAAGGCTTGAGACCCAAGCCAGACCAATCTCTGGGCTAAGTAGTCCCTGACTACTGGACTACTAGGAGCTTCAAACTCTTGGACTTCAATTAGGTTGACCAGGACAAGAAAAGGAGACTGATTCACATTCACCTGCACTAGAGCAGCTCCCAGAAGGACCAAGATAGACATACCAAGGGACTAGATTCAAAATATCAGAGAAAAATTCAGAGAGCCCCACAAATAGCAAACCCAAGGTCTTTTGAGTTTGTGTGGTGTTTTTTTGGTATGTGTGTGTGGATTTTTTGTTTTTTATTGTCTGCTTTTTTGTCTCTTTCTTCCTTCCTTCTTTTTTTCTTGCATATCTCTAATTTCTGCTTTTCTTTTGATTATATTCTATTTTAGCTTATCCTTATTGTCATTATTATTTTTTCCTATTTCTTTCCCACTTTAATTTTCCTATCTATATACTAATATACCCATTATTACTATATTTTAATTTCATTATTATTTTATGTATTTTCTGTTTCCTCTTCTTTTTTCTTCTATACTAGTTCTTTTAGCTTCCTCCTTGCTTCCATGTAGACATTTTTGTATTTTTCTTTCTCCCTTTATTCTTTATATCCAATCTAAGTCTTTGGTTACATGTCTTTTAGCATTCCTTTTACATCTTTCTTCACTTTGCTATCTCTTATTTTTCCTTCTTAGTCTTTCCTGTTGTTGCTGTATTGAGTAGCTTGATTTTCATGGTGGTTTTGGTTTGGCCCTGTTGTG
Organism: Lasiurus borealis; assembly: GCA_004026805.1. Taxonomy (NCBI): domain Eukaryota; kingdom Metazoa; phylum Chordata; class Mammalia; order Chiroptera; family Vespertilionidae; genus Lasiurus; species Lasiurus borealis. The sequence goes on along the minus strand of PVJN01002113.1, from coordinate 35,956 downwards.
ACTTATTCTGTTCTGTCAGCACCTGTATACTAGCAGGCATGTGGGGTTGAACTTCATTGGCAGCAAATCAGAGGGGAGATTCATCCCACAAACAGAAAATCAACAATCAAGTCACAATTATAATAGGAGAGCCCAAATAACTAATGCAAGGGGCATTACTAGGGCATCTAGCTCAGGTGAACAAAGAAACTACACCATGGGACACATTTTCTACATTAGGCCATCCCACAAAGACTGGGAGGCAAAATAGTTTTATGTAATTCATAGAAGCAAATACAAAGAGATAGCTAAAATGGAGAAACAAAGAAGCAACCCACAATGAGAGCAAAGAAGAAATTTCAGGAAAATATCTAAATGAAATGGAAACAAGCAACCTATCTGACAGGATTCAAAGCAATGGTTATAAAGATGCTTAAGGAACTTAGTGAAAATTACAATAGAATGAAAAGGAAAATAGATGCTATGAAGAAATGAAGATTTTCTAACATCAAAAACACACTGGAAGTTATTAAAAGTAGATTGGATTAAATGGAGGATAAAATCAGATATTTGGAAGAAAAGGTAGAAATAAATGCCCAATTAGAGCTGCAAATAGAAAAAATAATTAAAAAGCAGAAAGATAACTTAAAAAAGCTCTGGGACAACATAAAATATAATAAAATCTACATTATAGACATACTATAAATAGTAGAGGGTGAGCAAATAACAGAGAACCTGTTTAAAGAAGTAATTTGGGGGAGAACCAAGATGGCAGCATAAGATATACATCTGTACGTGATGTCTCTCGAAACCACACCAAAACTACAACTAAAAGACAAAATAACTACCCCCTAGAACCATGGGAAAGCTGGTATAGTGGAAGTTCTACAACTAGAAGAAAAGAAAAATTGCATCCAGACCTGGTAGGAGGTGCAGAAGCTCAGAAAGGCAGAGGTATGGAGACACAAGTGAATCGGGCTGGCATGCACTATTGTTTTCTGATTAGGAGGGAGTTACAAGTCCCTGACTCTCTGAACTCCAGTTTTGGCAAAATTCTGGGGACCAAGACTCATACAGGGAGAAACTGGACTGTCTGCCATCGGGTCAGAAAGGGAGGGTGGCTCTCTCACAGAGTTGCACACTGGAATCATTGTTTAATGTGCTGGGGCTCTGGACACAGGACACTGAACAGAATGCAGCAGAGAGGGCTGACTGGCAGCCATTGCTGTTTGCCATGCCCTAGCCTAGTGACTCCCTGAGACCCCACCCCACCCAATTTACATACCCACCCAGCTGTGCAGCGACTTTTGCATATGAATGACCTGCCCTCTGGCAGCTTAACTTAACAAACTGCAATTGGGTCAGGCAACTCCAAAACTTCCAAACTCTAACCAAAGAGGAGAAATCTGCAGAGCTCCCTGTAGCTATTGCTGGGTGGCCTCAGACATTACTGACTTGCACCTCCTTGCAGATCCAGGAACCAGTGTACCTAGAGGTCAGTGTGAGATGACACCAGATTTCAACTGCTCACATACATAAGTGACACACTCAAGAGGCAGACTTGGTGAGCAGCAAAGCCCCACTGAAGCAAGTTCTGCCCCATAGGTGTGTCTCCAGCACAGCAGTTCTTCCATTAATAGACACAGTTAATTCTCACAGTCAATTGGCCTGGAGGTCAATTCCTCCCAGTGTACAACAGCAATCAAGGATTAACTACAACAAGACTGTGAACCCAGCCCATAAAGGTGTGCACCAAGAGTGTCCACCTCAGGTGATTGTGGAGGCAGAGCTACTGGGCCCTAAGGACAACTAGCACACAAAGCCACTCCATCAACACAGGGAATCAGCCAAAGTGTGGAGACCAAGAAACATGTCACTAATGAAAGTAAGGGAGGAAAGCAAATGACTGGACATAGAGTTCAAAACCACATTTATAAGGTTATTGAAGAATCTTCTACAAACTGCTAACAAACTTATTGAGACCTCTGAGAAACTTAGTGAGACCTTCAAGGATCTTAATGAGAATGCCAAAAAATGTAAAAGGAGAAGTCAGAAATTAATCATGCACTGTCTGAAATAAAGAATAATACACAGAAATCCAACAGCAGACTAGAGGACCCCAAGAATCAAATCAAAGATCTAAAATACGAGGAAGCAAAAAACACCCTAACAGAAAAACCAAAAGAAAAAAGAGTCCAAAAGTGTGAAAATAGTGTAAGGAGCTTCTGGAACAACTTTAAGCATACTAACCTCAGAATTATGGGAGTGCCAGAAGACGAGAGAGAGCAAGATACTGAAAACCTATTTGAAGAAATAATGACTGAAAACTTTCCCTACCTGGTGAAGGAAATGGATTTACAAGTCCAGAAAGCACACAGAACACCAAACAAAATGAATCCAAAGAGGGCCACACCAAGACACATCATAATTAAAATGCTAAGAGCAAAAGACGAAGAGAGAATCTTGAAAGCAGCATGAGAAAAACAGTTAGTTACCTGCAAGGGAGTATCCATACGACTGTCAGCTGATTTCTCAACAGAAACTATACAGGCCAGAAGGGAGTGGCAGGAAATATTCAACGTGATGAATAGCAAGAACTTGCAACCAAGAGTACTCTACCCAGCAAAACTATCATTCATAATTGAAGGGCAGATAAAGAGCTTCACAGATAAGAAAAAGCTAAAGGAATTCATCACCATCAAACCAGGATTATATGAAATGCTGAAGGGTTTTTTTAAGAAGAGGAAGAAGAATAAAAAGGTAAAGATAAAAATTATGAACAACAAAGTGATAACAAAAACATAACTGTCAACAAGTGAATCTAAAATCATGTGTATAAAAAAAATCTGATGAACAGGATAAACTGGTGAATATAATTGAATTAGGGGCATAGAAAGAGATGGATTAACAATTCTTGTGGGGAAAAAGGAGTGAGGTTTGCAGGAAGAGATTGGACAAAAATCTTACACCTATGGATGAGGATAGTGGTAGCGGGTAAGAGTATAGGGTTGGAGGGGGTAATCAGGTGAAAGGGAGCTATCGGGGGTGGAAAGGGGGACATCTGTAATAAACTGAACAATAACGATTTATTTTAAAAAAAGACAAAGAAAAAAAAATAAAGAAGTAATTTGTAACTTCCACAGCCTGTGAAGGAAAATGTCACACAAGTTCAGGAGGCACATATAGTCCCAATGAAGATAAACCCAAAAGACCTACACCTAGATATGTCATAATGAAAATAGCAAATGTTAAAGACAAAGAATATCAATGGCAGCAAGAAAGAGAAAGAAAATTACCTACAATGGAGTTCCCATTAGAATGTCAGAATGTCAGCTGACTTCTCAATAGAAAAACTTCAGTCCAGAAGGGAGTGCTATGAAGTATTCAATGTCATGAAAAGCAAGGGCTTCAATCCAAGACTACAGTATCCAGCAAGGCTATCATTTAAAATTAAACGAGAAATAAAAAGCATTCCAGACCAAAAAAAAAAAAAAAAAAAAAAAAAAAAAAAAAAAAAAAAAAAAAAAAAAAAAAAAAAAAAAAAAAAAAAAAAAAAAAAAAAAAAAAAAAAAAAAAAAAAAAAAAAAAAAAAAAAAAAAAAAAAAAAAAAAAGTTAAAGGAGTATAATACCACTAAACCAGAAATGTAAAAAATCTTTAAGGGACTGATTTAAGAAAAAGAAGAAATGTGTGTGTGTGTGTGTGTGTGTGTGTGTGTGTGTGTGTGTGTGGTGGGGGGTGGGTCATAGGCATAAAGAAAAGTGGCAATAAATAAGTACTTATAAATAACTAGATGCCCAGTGTACAAAATTCGTGCATGGGAGGGGGGGGTCCCTCTGCCCAGTTTGCACCCTCTCCAAATAGGGGATGTTCCCTCATCCCACAGTGATCAGGCCTTAACTGGCAGTCGGACATCCCTCTCACAATCTGGGACTGCTGGCTCCTACTTGCTCATGCCTGCCCGTCTAATTGCCCCTAACTGCCCTCCCCTGCTGGCCTAGTTGCCACCAACTGCCCTCTCCTGTTGGCCTCATCTTAACCCCTTCTGCCCTCCCCTGCCAGCCTGATCTTGGCCCCAGCTACCCTCCTCTGCTGCCCAATTTGGTTCTGGTTGGTCAGTTTCAATATCAGTCAGTGTCAAAAACTTTGCCTGCTAGGCAGCCTTTGGCTCCCCACAACACCCAGATTTTGTTCTGACTGGTTGGTTTCTATGCCAGTCACCATCAAAAGCTCTGTCTCTTAGGAAGCCATCGGCTCTCCACAGCACCCATATTTGCTTCTGTTGGTCAGTTACTATGCCAGTCAGTGTCAGAAGCTCCACCTCTCAGGAAGCCATTGGCTCCTCATAGCACCCAGATTTTGTTCTGATTGGTCGATTCCTATGCCAGTCAGCATCTCTGGGCCTGTCAACAGGGTCTGATCAGAAAGGCAGGGCTGGTCAGCCACCCTCATGGAGGCCTGGAGATAAATAGAGGCAAGGCTGCTTGCCTGACTGAGAGAGAAAGAGAGATGCAAGTGCTGATCCAAAGCTGCCACAGAGGCAATGGATCAGTCCCTGCTTCTCTCGTCAGGCCTCTCTCCAGGCTTGATTCTCAGCCCCCTCAGCAGTCAGTACTGGAGCACTGCACCTGAAGTGGAAGCAATCAGAGCTGGGTTGTTGTGGCAGGGCTTACTTATGTTTGAGCCTCGGTCGTTTCTGGTCGTTATGACCCAGAGTTTTTATATATTATGATAACCTTAAACGTAAATGGGCTAAATGCTTCTTATTGACTGAATCAATAAGAAAACATGACATATATATATATACTGTCTTCAAGAGAACCAAAGATACACACAGATTGAGAGTGAAAGGATTGGAGATGTATTCCATACAAATGGAAAGGGAAAAAATCTGGGTAGCAATGATCATATCAAGCAAAGTAGACTCAAAACAAAAGCCATAACAAGAGACAAAGAAGGTCACTTCATAATACTAACGGGAATGAATCAACAAGAAAATATAACTTTGGTATACATGTATAGACCCAATATAGGAGCACTCAAGAACATGAAACATCTTTTGATGGAAATTAAGGAAGAGAATGACAGCAATACAGTCACAGCAGGGGGATTTAACACCCCACAGACATCATTGGATAGTTCTTCCAGACAAAATATACTAAGGAAACAGGCCTTAAATGGCATATTAGGTCAGATGAATCTATCTATATTTATAGAACATTTCACCCCAAAGAAACATAATATACATTCTTCTCAACTGCATATATAACATTCTCAAAGACAGACTCATGTTAGGGCATCACACAAGTCTATATAAATTCTAGAAGATTGATATAATACCAAGCATCTTCTCAGATCGCAATGGCATGAAGTTAGAAATCAACTACAATAAAAAAAAATAATTAAAAACAAAACTCAAAAAAACTCAAATGCCTGGAGGCTAAATAGCATGTTATTAAAGAACAAATGGGATATCAATGAAATCAAGCAAGTAATCAAAAACTTCCTGGGGAAAAATAAATTAAAATTTACATACAGCCACCCCAAACCTATACAACACAGTGAAAATAGTCCTAAGAGGAAAGTTCATAGCACTACAAACGCACCTGAATAAATAAGACAAAAAGTGCTAATAAACTATCTAACCATATAGCTAAATGAATTAGAAAAAGAACAGTAAGAAAAACCCAGAGAAAGTAGAAGGAAGGATCAGAGTGGAAATAAATTACATAGAGACTAAAAATTAATACAAAAAAATAAATGAAACCAAGAGTTAGTCCTTTTGAAAAATAAATAAGATTGATGAACCCCTAGCCAGAATAATCAAGAAACAAAGAGAGAGGACCCAAATAAATGAAATCAGAAATGAAAGAGGAGCTATAACAATAGACGTTATAGAAATGCAAAGGATTGTAAGAAAATAGTATGAAAAACTATATGCCAACAAACTGGACAACCTAGGCAAAGTGGACAAATTTTTAGAAATATACAATCTTCTGAAACTCAGAATCAGAAATTCTAAGAAGGCCAAAAACAACTGATTAAATTAAAGCAATAATAATAATAATAATAATAATAATAATAATAATAATAATAAACTTCCAGCAAACAAAAGTTCTGAACCAGGAGCATTTTACCAAACATTCAAACACCTAACACCTATCCTCCTCCAAGAGGAACACTTCCAAGCTATTTTTACAAAGTCAGCATTACCTTTATTCGAAAAATTAGATGAAGATACTACAAAGAAAAAAAATTACAGGACAGTATCCCTAATGGACACAGTTTCTAAAATCCCCAACAAAATTATTTAGCAACATATTAAAAAGATCATACATCATGATCTAGTGGGATTTATTATCCAGCAATGTATTATAAAGATTATACAGCAATATCTCGTGAGATTTATTCGAGGGATGCAAGGCTGATATATTTTCAAAACAATAAATGTGATACATTACATAAATTAAAAGATAAAAACCACATTTTCATATCAATTGATGCAGAAAAAGTATTCAACAAAATCCTACACCATGTTTGATAAAAACTCTCATCAATGTAGGGCTTCTAGTTAAAACCAGTCAGATTGGCTATCATTAAAAAATAAACAAACAAGTGCTGACAAGTATATGGAGGAAAGGAACCACTAGTTCATGACTGGTGGGAATGCAGATTAGTATAGCCACTATAGAAAACAGTATGGAGTTTCCTCAAAAAAGTTAAAATGGACTTCCATTTGATTCAGGGATTCCACTCTGGGAATCTACTCTACCACCCCAAAAACACCAATCAGAAAGAATATGTGAACTTCTATATTTATAGCAACATTATTTACAATGGCTATGTTTGAAAACAGTCCAAGGGCCCATGAGTAGATGAGTGGATAAAAAAAGCTATGTGACATTAGTACAATGAAATACTATGCAACTGTCAACAAGAGGGATCCCTTACTCTTTAGACAGCATGGATGGACCTGGAAAATATGATGCTAAGTGAAATAAGCTGGTCTGAGAAAGACAAATATTACATAATCTCACTTATTTGTGGAATTTAATGAACAAAATGAATTGAAAAACAAAATGAGATCTGAAGCATGGAGGCCTGGAACAGACATGGGGTTGAGGGGATGAGAAGAGATAAACCAAAGTACTTAGATACATATGTGCATAGCCCATGGATGTGAGCAATAAAGTATGAAGACATGGGGTGAGTGGGTAGGGGCTGGAAGAACTGAGGTAAATAGGGGGAAATGGGAGATATTTTTAATACTATCAACAATTAAAAAGTACATTAATAAAATAAATAAATAATATCAGATGTCTGTTTTTGCATTTTGGAGCTCTTTTCTGGGTAATTGTATAAAAATAGTTTATAATCATTTGTCATTATCTTGTAGCTCCCCGGATCTCTTCTCAGAATATCCGTCTAATGATCAAATTAAACTCCCTTAACATTATTGGGTAAAATAAAGAAAGCAAACACAGGCTTCAATATCATATTTTAGACATTATTTTCCAGCACAATGGTAGACTAGTGGTTGTTATGTCTCCTGCCATCACTACTTATACTCTCCTTCATTCCTTAAGCTCTCTTTAGATCTAAGCGTCCAAGAGATATCCAAAGCACAGATGTTTGTGATAAGAGGCTGCAGTTCACCCGAGGTTATATGTAATTATACTTTTAAAGACACCTTGAGAGTTTGGAAAAAGATATGAAGTATATACTTAGCAAAATGAGAACCAGTTTATCACTTAGTGATTGTATATCCTACATCAACAACTATCAGACAGCTATTAGATTTTTAACATCAGATCTTGATATTAATTGAATATATATTATATCTATTGACTTCTTTGATTCAAAGAAAGGTTTGTGTATCATGGTTGCACTTCTAAGAAAAATAATTTACTTAGTTTGAGATACTATATCATATATTTTCCCAAGACTTATGTAGGTGCAACATTTTCCTTTGGCGTTTACAAAAGTTCTATTATTTAGATTGTTTATTTCAATCCCATTGTATATTTGTCTTGAATCACCATTTATACTTGTTTGAACAAAGAACCCCAAAAAGTCAAACCTGGACAAGAATATCCTGAATTGCATGAGCACAATTTAATATAGAACCATCACATTTAAAACATTTACATGTAGAGTTGCAAATTTTCTAACTATGTGTTTTGACAGACAAAAATATTTGTTTAACAACATTTTATATATCAGTTCATTTAGTAGAGCAAATACAATAAATTACACATTATATAAGTGTAAATGTTCTGAAATACTAAAAGAAAGTCTTGATTAATCTTTAAGAGACAATGTTAACTTATTATTTCCAAATAAAAAAGCTAATAGCCATTACATTAGATGAACTAATTTTAAGCTTACATTCATTTAATATTCACATAAAATGTGTTGCTTACAAGTGTAGCAATGGAGTTGAATTTTGACAATGGGTATTTGAAAGTTTGTTGGTGACACTATAGTTGTTTTGCATCTACAACTTTGATGTTTTTTTTAAAAAAATGTGTATATAAACACTAAAATTACCCAATAAACATATTTTAATAGCATACAAGTATGAATATAACATGTTTTATTCTAATGCTTTATTACACAGGTATTACCTCCAAGGTTAATATAGCCAATGTCTAAAATGTTTCTGTTGCTTTATTTTTATTGAGAATGCGTTTTTGAAAAGTATGTCCACTGAGCAAACTGGAAGAATACAAAATTGTCTCTAATACCTGTGATGTCTCTAATACTTGTTTTATGCTTACCACAGTGCAAGTGATGAGCATAAAACCCTGTCTTGTGCACTTCACAACTGTATTCCTTTCTTGGAAAGTGGGGGAAATTTGTGAAGATGCCTAATTAAAGATCCTACAATTATTGTTTCATTCCTTTTGATCTTTTACTATTTTTGTTCCTTGAAAAAGTCACCTTGCCCATTTGACTTAGCATAATATTTATTTTTAGATTTTCTAGTAAATCATCTAGTTTGAGAGTAGGTAGAAAATAATAGGTTTAATAAATTAGAATATTATGTGGTATCTAAAATGAGTTATCTAGTTTTTAATATTTTTGATAAGATTAACTATTTCCCCTTTATCTTTCTATTTTTACAAAATTAATGAAATGAAATAAATTTTTACTATTAATATTTATTATTTTTTTATTGGATTTCATATTATTGTTTGAACAGTTATTGCCAGACAACACTATGAAATGTCTGTAAAGAGAGTAAACTTTCCTCTTGTACTCTGTTACAACGCTGTATTCTGTTATCAAGATTTTCTGTGAATGTATAAGCCTAAATAAGTTGAAACAAAAATGTATGGTGATATAATGGATACAAATATGATTTAGGTAGTAGACTATAAAACATGAAACATCTGAAGTGTCATGTTTTTCAGACACCGTAGCCCCATCAATTAATCACTTTTACACATCAAATTATGTCATCAGTATAGTTTTACTCTAATGTTTTTCCTACCGCTGGTTCTTCTCTCAATCCATGTCTGAGGATCTTAGGAGGCCCACTCTTACTGGTTTCCAAAACTGCTTTTTTCAAGTGCTCCAGAGGGCAATGAGCATGAGCATAATCTGAGAAATAAATGCGTAGCAAGAACTTTCTTTTCATTTAGGTACGGATTGTGTTAGGTAAAGATTCTGAATGCAATGTCATAATCACCATCAATATTTGATAAAGCATTAAAAATATGGGATGTTACAACAGGTAAAATTATCCAGTTTTTATATTTTAAAATTACCCTGTAAATTTAACTCATGTTTAATAACAAAGAGATATAATATTGAATGCTCTTGAACAAGTACAATTAAAAACAGGAAATCCAGCTTCTTGATCACCACTTTTATATAGAATGTCCAACACTGAGTGATCCTCACTTCATCTAAGAATCACAGAAAGGAAATATTTTTAGAAAAAGTACTTTCATTTGAATAATTCAATCTGCCTTTCTTTATTGGATCAAATACTCAGGTAATTTTTCAGCTCAACAGTTTACTTTGCTTTGTTACTATATCTTCAATAATCCATGTTTTGTCACTGGTGGGAAAGCCTTTAGAATTTTAAAATGGATACAAACCATTATACACACACACACACATATTTTTCACTCTAGAAAAGGAACAAAATAACATTTAGTGACCCACCTCATGAAAGTTATGTATACATCAAATGTTCAAATTGATGCTTTTCTCTTTAGGACTTATTTTTATTTTATGCTTTCTCCCGCATTTTAAAATTCACTGGATACTTTTTGTAGTGGTGATTTGTCTAGCGCCTAAGACTGGCTTATATGAAAAAGCACTATGGAGTAGCTTTTTAAAAATGTAATTTTATTGAATTTATTGGGATGACATTGGTTAATAAATTATGTTTCAATTGTACAATTATATAATATGTTAATTGTATGTTGTATTGTTTATTCACCACCCAAATTCTAGTCCCTTCCATCACCATTTATCCCCTTGTAACCCTTTCTTACCAGCTCCTACCCCTTTCCCTTTTGGTAATCACAATACTGATGTCTGTCTTATGAGTAAGTTTGGGATATTTTTCCTTATCTCCTTCACCTCTTTTGCCCAACACCAGCCCCAGCACCTCTCACTCTCTTAGAAATAAATTATTCTCATTAATACAGATGAATTAATTTAAAAAGTACACATTTGTAATCAGAATAGTCAGAGGGAAGTGAAATATAATTAAGGAATAAATTCAGTAATATTGTAGTAACTATGTATGGTGCCAGGTGGGTACTGGAAATATCAGGGTGATCATCCTGTAAAATACACTGAATGGCCAGATTATTATGATCTCTGAAGGCATAATAATCTGGCCACTTAGTGTATATCCTATATAATGAAAGGCTAATATGAAAATTGTCCCCTCGACCAGGAGTTTGATCAGCAGGCAGACCAGCCAACCGCCCATGTACCCTCCCCCTGGTCAGGCTGGATGGACTGCACCCATGCATGAAATCATGCACTAGGCCTCAAATACACACAGAGACACACACAGACACATACATGCACACACACACACCTGCACACACATATACATATACACATACATACCAGTGGTCAGATTATTATGTGTTCAGAGATCATAATAATCTGGCCACTCAGTGTATATGACTGTCTAAATACTATGCTTTACACTTGAAATTAATACAAAATAATGTTGAATATAAAGTGTAATAAAAATTAAAATAAATAAATACATAAATAAAATTGGTGGGTTTTATTTTTCTAGTTTTATTCCTGTCAAGACTTGCAGTTTGTCTCTCACTAGCCTTAATTGGTACTATGAAGCTACCTCACCTTACATATGGCTCAAGTTTACTTCTAAGCTAAGACATTACTTCTTTTATCATGAGTCAGAACTTTATAAACTTAAGATGAAGATAAAAATCCACTGTTTTTCCTGTTACTTCTTCTTAATGACATTTTGTACTTATGGCTTTAAGGTTGCCCACTAGCCATGTCTTCCTTGCTCTAAGTACTCTCCTCAGTGCATTCAGTGGCTGGGGACACACTCAAAGAAGCTAGTGCTCCTCCACACAGATGGATTCTATTTTCCTATTACCCTACACATAAAAAAAATGACCATAAAATATGTTTTGTGTTTGCTTTGCCTATGCTCAGAGTAATATGTGCTGTGTTTTTTTTTAAACACATTGCATATTCAACATATGCTATAGTTAAGAACACAAGTTAAGGGATATATCACCCTTCAAGAATATTAGCTGTCTCATTCATTGTGTCATTCTTTGGTGTAACAGTGTGTCATGATCATGGCTTCTGGATGTGAATAAACTACATTCACCAGTGTATTAGCAGACAAGGGCTGGATCAAATGACCTAATTGCCTTGGTTCCTTCATCTCTATGTCATTTCTTTCATAATAAAGATACTCCATTTGGCCCTCTTTTCTTTAAGTGGGACTTTACTTATTACTGAATATTTAGGAAAACTATCCAAAGACAAAACCAACTGGTGTTGAGAAATAGTGATGAGAAACAAAGCTGATGCTTTCATACGTACTTCTTCTAGAGTAACCTGTACTTGTACAGTTGCATTTTTATATTTTTGTCTTCCCAGATGTTATTTTTAAATATATATTTACATGCTGCACACCATCCCTCCAGCATTAGCCTTCTACATAAGTCTGAGAAAGCAGTATTTTGTGTAGAGGGGCTATTGTAAATTATCCTCAGCCCCAGATCCTTCAGGACTGGAATCCATGTGAAGGAAAGCCTCCTTATTGGTGAAAGTTGAGCTGCGAGTTATGCTCTGTCGGGGCTTCACAGGTGTAAGTTCATCCAATTTAATATTTTCATTTTTTACCAGAATAGTCTTATCCATGTTTTCTTCACTGTGCCTTGCAACAACAGCATTGAATAGATCTAATTTTGGTGGCAAGGTTCCACTTTCAAATAGGTATTTGGCTAGATAAGAAATACCAATGTTGGTTAAGAATGAGGTCAACATGGCTAGAGTTTTAAAGGGGAACCTCTGATTGTATATGCCATTCTTATCAGAGTAATAGCCGGGGTAAAAGAATAAGGGCTGCAGGTACAGATATGGCTCCCCGCCAGTTATTCTCAGGAAGAGGCCAGAAACATAACCTGCGGCTGCTCCATATGTGTTGGTTCCCTTGACGAAGAGCACACAGAGGAGCTGCGGGAAGATGATGATGTAAACGAGGTCTGAGCTGAGGTACCAGAGCCCATAAACAGTCTTTGTGAGCAGTGCCATAGCTGTTGCAGAAGCTCCAAACACAAACACTGTGATTCGCATGACCCACACGATTTCCCTATCTGATGCCTGCAAGAAATTACCACAGCTGGTTAAAAGCATTTCCTGCTTTCAATTGGCTCATCCTACTGGAAAAAATAAACCTAAACCACATCTTATGAGGCAATTAATCTAGCTAGTTTCCCTGGTGGGCCTTAGGGAAGGTTGCTGAGCACAGCATGCAGGAACAGATCACTCACATCTTTCCCAGACTGTGCAGGGGCAGTGGTGAGCTGAGCTAACCTGCTGTCATAGAAGAAGAGCACAAAGATAGGGGTTTGGGGCTTTGCTCATTTTACATATTATGGAATAGTTATTATGTGGCAGTGAGGAGGCATGGTTTATCCTTGCTTTTTCTCTCCAGAGGAACCCTACATATTTAAGGCTACCACCTTCAAAAACAAGTGGGAACATTTTGTTAATAGTGACCTAGAAACACTAGAGAAAGGCAAAGCCTTAGTCAAGGAAGAAGGTGGAGAAGGGCTGAAGGGCCCTCAGTAGCCCACAGTAGCTTGGGGTTCTACAGCCACTAGATGCAGCAAAGAAACCAAATTGGGAGACTAGTTTTGGACAAAGGTGGACATGAGAGTCAAGTGAAGAGTAGGACAGATATTAACACAAATCTCCATGAAATAATTTACCATGTTCTACTTCTACTAGGGTTCTCAAGTTTCTTAACATGTTTAATTAAATTGAAAGTTATTCTAAGGTATTTTAGTTTTCATTACTCTTTCATTAGACAGGAGGGTTTAAATTGTAACAATGTACCTGAACATCTTAAGAAATAGTTATATTGCTTTGTTTCCTTCCGTATTAACATGAATGATAACATGCATTAAAATGTCCATATATAGCAAAAGTGAAATTCATCATTATTTAACCTTATGTGCTTAATTAAAGTAGGGTCAAATTTTAATATATAACATTAATAAGTATGTAATATTACATATATATTAAATATACTAACAAAGACAACAACAAAACAAGAATGTAACATTTAAAACATCCTTCTTACATTTTGTCTGAATGAGAGCTGGTAGATGTTTCGAGCAAACATTGAACTTGCTGACAAGATAGAAGAATCTGCTGATGACATAACCGCAGCAGAAACTGCACCAAGACCGAAGAAAGAAATGTACACAGGGCAGAGATACTGAAGAACAATTGGTAATATCATGTCTGCTTCTTCATTGCTTTTGGGATCTGGCATCCCATATGCAGTCTGGTTCCAGTCTATTGAATAGAAAAAAAAAACATAAGGAGAACTGAAAGTCATATGTTCTTTGTCAATCTTGGGTCATGCTATTTACTAGATAGTTTTTAAGACAAATTCAAAATGTATGAATTAGCTTAATTAGGTGGAAGTCTACTCAAACTAGGTACGTTAGTTTAATTAGGTGGGACATCCATGTACTGGTCAAGTTAAATTATTTTATAGGCCCTGACTTCTAATGGATTTTGGTTATATTGAGTCTTATTCAAAAGACCAGCAGAGTATATGATTGTGATACATCTACCTATTATTTATCTATCTATCGTCTATCTCTCTATCATCTACCAATCTATAATCTACCTACCTACCTACCTATATACTTATATCTTCTGAAATTGTGGCATTCCATTGTACAGAACATATAAAAGGTATTAAACTGAAATAGATGATTTCTTCAATCATTTGAGCAGACACAATGTTTCATTCCTTAGTCTTCAGTTATAAATGGATAAATGGATGAAGACAATACTGGGGCTATTCTCACTCATCCTCTTCCTCTATATAAACGGGTTTGGAGCTTCATCTGCATTACTTCTTCCCAATTAAATTCCTCTTTCCATCAGCTTTCAGTTACTAGAAATAGGAAGTATGATAGATAAAGGAAATTCTCTGTTTGTTGATTAAAAAGTGCAGATATTCCTGGCCTCTTTGGCTTAGTTGGTTGAACATCATTCCCAGCAGGAAGAAGTCACTAGTTGAATTCCTGATCAGGGCAAGTGCTTGGGCTCCAGGCTGGATTTCCAATAGAGGGTGTGCAGGAAACAGCTGATTGATTTTTCTTTCTCATAGATGTTTCTCTCCCTTTCCCTTCCTCTCTCTCTAAAACCAATAAAAACATATTTTAAAAATAGTGCAGATACAAGACTGAAATTTTAAGAAGGTTTTTGAACTCTGTGGTAAAAGGATTTGAAACATAGGTATTTCTTAATAGATAGCTTCTTTAATATTTAGTTATACAGTAGTTCCCCATCTGTTGATTTGCTTTCACTGCCTTCAGTTATTCACTATCAACCTCAATATAACACTAGAAAATTCAAGAAATAAACAATTTATGCATTTTAAATTGCACCACATTTTAGTGTGTGATTCAGTCTTACATGGTCCCACCCAATCTGGCCAGAGATGCATCCATGCTATACACGCTCCCACACATCCATTATTGTGGTATCATTAGTAGGTCTCTGGTATCACAGTGCTTATGCTTAAGTAACCCTTATGCTGTGTCACTGTGCCTATGCCAGTCACCTCAATGCATCTCATTATGTAGGCATTGCATCATTTCACCTCATCACAAGAAAAAGGATGAGTACCACACATAAAGTATTTTGAGAGAAATAAAAACCACATTCACATCACTTTTTTTTACAGCATACTGTTATAATTCTTCTATTTTATTATATTATTATTATTATTGTTGTTGTTAATATATTACTGTGCCTAATGTATGTTAAAGTTAATCATAGGTATTTATAATAATAAAAGCATGATATGCTAATTAGACCACATGTCCTTCCAGACAACCTTCTGGAAGAAGCAGGGGCTGCGAGGGCTGAGCCTCTTGCACAAATTTTGTGTATCAGGCTTCTAGAGTATTTATAAAATAAAACATTGTGCCATGACTGGTTTGGCTCAGTGCATAGAGCCTCGGCTTGAGGACTGAAAGGTCCCAGGTTTGATTCCGGTCAGGGGCATGTACCTTGCTTGCAGGCACATATCCACTGTGGGGCGTGCAGGAGGCGGCTGATCGATGTCTCTCTCTCATCGATGTTTCTGACTTTCTATCTCTTTCCCTTCCTCTCTGTAAAAAGTCAATAAAATATATTTTAAAAAAAAACATTGTAAGATCTCACCCATTTGTGGATAATAAAGAACATTATAAACTGATGAACAAAAAGATAGATACAGAAGCAGTAAATCATCAGACACACTGTCAAATTACAGCAGGAAGGTTAGGAAGAGGTGGGATAGATAAGAGATCAACCAAAGGACTTGTATGCATGCATATAAGCATAACCAATGAACACAAGACACTGGGGGCTTAAGGTATGCCTGAGAGGAGGGGGGAGCAATGAAAAGATATGTATACCTGTAATACATTAATAAAAATATTAAAAACAAAACAAAACAAAACAAAACATAGTATATACAGTGGGTCTTTGAATAATGTCATTTCACTCAGTGACATCCTATATAATAAAAACCTAATACGGTAAGTGTCTGGTCATCCAGTCATTCATTCAACCAATCAAAGCGTAATATGCTAATGATACACCAAGGCTGCTAAACTGCTCGCTCTGACATGCACTGATAACCAGGGGGCAGATACTCCAACTGGTAAGTTAGCTTGCTGCTGAGGTCCAGCTAATTGGTACTGAGATGGGAGGCATGCCCTGGAGCCCTCCCACAGTACCTCCCCAGCTGGCTAACCTCCTATGTACCTCCCTGGCCCTGATCATGCACCAGTGGGGTCCCTAGGCATGGCCTGCATCCTCTCATAATCCACGACCCCTCAGAGGATGTCAGAGAGCCACTTTCGGCCAAATCCCACTCAATGGAGGAGCTGCCCTCTGATGGTCAGTTCATGCCCAAAGGTGGAACACTGCTCAGCCAGAATCTGGGTTCACAGCTGGTGAGCACAGAGGCAGTGACTGGAACCTCTCACCTCCATGGCAGTGCTTTGGATGTCCCACTGTTGTCTTAAGCCTGCTCCCCATCAGTCAGACATCCCCTGAGGGCTCCCAGACTGCCAGAGAGTGCAGGCCAGGCTGAGGGATGCCCCGCTGAGTGCATGAATTTTGTGAACTGGGCCTCTAGTTTTGTTATATTATTGATGGGATCTTATAGGAACCTAACTCTTGCTTGTTAACCTATGGTAAAGTTGATTTCATTATACATCATTTTGCTTAAAGTCACAGTATCTATCAGTGATGTTATATGAGATTTGGTACTATCTGCAATTTCCAGCATTCTTTGCATGCTTTGAAATGTATACAGGTACATTAAGATAGCTTTTTTATTTATTTAACTTCTGTAATGTCATGATTACAGAATCAAATGGGAGTCTTTTCCCTTGGATTTTGTTATTTTTTCTCCCCCCCCCCCATTTTCCATTATAACTGTTAAAGCCATGATTTGATGAAGCCAATTTTATAGCATTACTGATATGTCATGATACCAGAAATAACAACCATCAAAATGTTTACTTAATCTATAAAAAATAAGCTTTATATTTTTTCAGTGAATTGTCCTGCAACACACATGCATACACTAATTTCCAGATCTGTCTTCTGATTGTGACCTAAATACTATATTTTATTCAAAGGCACCATTATCAGACATTGTTTTAAGTGTTTCCTTATATCATGGATGTACAACTGGAATAAATGCGATATAAAAAACCATAACTTCTCTTAAAATTTGTCATCCAAAAATAGCTCTACAAACTGTGGGCATCATCTTGGATAACACTTATAAGCACAACAGAATAAAAGATCAACTTCTGGAGTCTATTTTAATTAGCTGAACCTACAGGGCTAATATGACATATTTGTGTAAAATACTCAAAATCTGTATAACATGGGAACATACAATTCAGGAATAATCAATACGTTCAATAAAATTAAGGGTTAGATTTTAAAAAATATTCAAGATAGAGGCTAACTGGGAGGCAAACTTTTATAATGCTCTTTTTACCAATTTGAGTAAGTTATTCTCTAAGAGACTTAGTGCCTTAATTTATCTTTATCTACACACTTATTGACTGATTTCTACAAGAAGGAAAACTTAATTAACAAACAATTAAAAGTTAAAGCAGCACTTTCAGGTTTAAAGTGGTCATGGTAATTGCAGGCAAACTTCTGGCTGTACTTTACTTATCAAGAGAACTTTAAAAACCCTGGTCATGGGCTCTATCTTAGATTATAAAAGTGAAATTCCTGTGGGTAAGACAGAAATCGGTATTTTTTTTAAGAGACCCTCTCCTCTTCTGCACATGATGTGAATTGTACCTTGATTGAGTAGAACTGCTGACAGGCTTACATTTACACAGTTGATAAATATAACAATGCTTGGGGAGGGGATGATTATAAATATTTTATTGGTGGGATGAGAAGTTGAAAAATGTTTGGGGAATACGAATGTATAATACAATTTGTTGAACACTCTAACAATGGATTATGTGGGAGTAAAGTGGAAAGTGGGAGAGTGAAAGCAGCTATGGATTGTGGTAATTGGTAACTGCCTGATCCTGAATGGGTCAATGTGA
This sequence comes from Lasiurus borealis, assembly GCA_004026805.1. Taxonomy (NCBI): domain Eukaryota; kingdom Metazoa; phylum Chordata; class Mammalia; order Chiroptera; family Vespertilionidae; genus Lasiurus; species Lasiurus borealis. Next base: position 17,619 of record PVJN01002113.1, on the reverse strand, counting down.
AGCTGCAAGAGAGGTACCTGTTGATGCTCCAATGGCCCCAATGAGTATAGATGGTATAGCCATCACCAGGCATCCAAAAGCTGCCAGGAAGGATAGTACCTGAGCGTAGGTGGCTGAGGACGAAGAGAGGACTCTTTGGAAGTAGGCTTGCCATGGGATTCCACCCAACATCTGCATGGGAACCAAAGGGACTCAGAATTTTATTGGAGACAAATAGCATGTATTAGATACTTTTTGCATGATATTACGTTTATGCAATTGCTCTCAGAATAATTGTATGTATCACTAAAGTATAAAGAATGGTCCTACATGCCACATACCTCAATGGTTATTATTTTGTTATTATATTTACAATTGTGCAGAATTTCTTCCAGTAGTTCTTTTTTTTTTGTAATTACACAAGACAATCTTATCCTAAATCTATCTCCTCTAAGCTACATTACAATGTCCTAGAAGTCTCTTTGTTCTTATCTGGAGGTCCTAACCTAAAAATTGTCTCAAAAAATTAAGATTCTGAAAACATGGAGTTTTAAAATCTGAATCAATACAGCCCAATGAATATTTCTGAACTCCAATATGTGCCCAGCAAGGGAATGGTTATCAGAGCACAAAGAAGAGCAAGGATGGTTCTGTTCTCGGTCACTGTCCATCAGGAAAGTCAGCGCAGTGCAGAGTTCTCCAGACAATGTATTTGGCATCCAAATTATCAGAACTTCTATTTGTACTCATTTACCCACCAATGCTTAAATCTCATATGGCTCTTATTAAAGTATTTATACAATGTATCAGTAAAGTGTATATAAATGGTTTATAAGTACACTTACCTATATTGAGAGTGTATTTAAAATTCATATTGAGGAAATACTGTGAAAAAGCTTGGTGACATTGAACTATTATATAATTCATTGCCTGCTATCACAGGTGTGTATGGGAACAAAAGTGAGAAGGTACTACTTACTTGGGGGTAACTACAGGGTAGAAAAATACAATGATGGGTAACTGCCTGATAATTAGGGAAACCTACAGAAATGATATCTGAATAAGTCCTTAGGTCCTGGGAGAGTGTCACTAGATATAGATGGAGAGAGATAGAAAAAGAAAGAAAGAAAAAGAATGATGAAGCAGCTATGAGAACATAATGTGTTTTGTGGAACTGGAAGTCAGCGTATGTGGGAATGGCTAGAGGGGAGGCTATGAAAATACTTTCTATTCATTGCTGTCACATTCCTCTAACTAGCATAGAATTGGTATTTAATAATTATATATTATATGAATGAATGAATTGATGAATGGGCTTCCCATATCACAACATATTGAAGTTGATTCTATAATTGCCTGTTTCTCTCATCCAAATTTCAATTCAGGAAAACCCATCTAGTTAGTCATGGTCACATCTGTGCCGATTTAGATTGCCTAGCACATACTGATTTCAGAATAATTCCTTTGTCATAAAATCCAATGTTTAAAAATAAAAGGTAAAAGGTAAAAAAGTTATAAAATTCATTATCCCATGTCTCAAGTCTATATTTTTTTCAAACTTTTGTTTTGCAACCTGCAAATCAACTTCTTCTATGTAAATGAATATTGTTCAATAATATCACTGATTTCTATAAGTTGATATATAATAACTCACATACCAATCTCTCTCGATATTTAGGTCACACATAGGGTAAAATCTGATGTCCACCGATAAACAAGAACTCTGATGGCCAGGAGAAAAATTGGCTTGATAAGTGAGAAGTACGAGAGCTGACTTCAGGGAGACCACTGATGGGCTATCATAACAGGCCAGGTGAGAAACGCTGTCAGCTTCATCTTATGCTAGTCCAGGAACAGTGAGCAGTTCAGAATGGGATTGAGAGAGACCATGAGAGTGTCATGACCAGGATCTGATAGCCGTTTATATGAAAAGTGGAATATCAGAGATCATCAGTGAGACATTTCAAGGCTCACTTCTACATTTTAGTCATTCATTAATTTCAACTTATTTTACAACTTAAAGAATAAATATGACTTAACTATATGACATTTTGAACTGGAAAAACTTTAGCACTCATTGATTATGATGCTTTATTTTGAAGATTAGCAAACCTGAGGACTAATTGATATGGAAGAAAGGACTTGAAGTTTTGCTTCCTTTCTTTTTCAATGCCTTGCTCAGACAATGGTGTTATTATTTTATTTTTTTTCCAATTTTTAATTGATTAAGGTATTAAATATGAATCCCTATCCCTCCCCATTTAACAAATTGCCTATCATTTCTGAGTTTCCTCATTTCTCCCATATACCATAATATACCCAATGTGCAGGTACAGTTACATACACATATAATGTTTTAATGTTTGATACTTTCTCTATTAAATTAAAAATTGTGACCTCTTTAAGAATAACTTTAGCTAATATATTTTGTAACAATCCTTGGAAAAGAAAACCCCTCACCTCCATAAGAAACATTTTTTGTTCTTATTCTCCTGCCTTCTTACCAGGATATTCTTTATGAGACAGATACATCTAATTTCAGTGCTAAAAGTTAACAAGTGCTGCAAAGACAAAGTGCAATCACAATAAATTGTGAACTACCTAAAGAGAAAAAAGTAAACAATTTCCCCTTAATGTTAATATAAAAATTGTTTTATTTTACACAAAATCCTCCTAATTAGCCAACTCACAAAATCTGGCAGATAGATCCTTTTGTTTTTTCTTCTTCTCTTAATCTGTGATCTACCTTTGTTTCTTTTGTACTCACTTCTCACTGACAGCACCTCTGCCCCAAGGTTCTGTCATTCCCAAGTCACCTCAAACTGCCCAGATCTTCTTCTCTGAGAATGTCTTTTCTAGTTTGTCTCAGACACATAAGTTAATTACTTCAGAAGAATTTGACTTTTAAAGAAGGCTTAATTCAAAATACAAGTGAAAACTTTTAGCTGGCCTGGCCCTCAGATTGAGGAGGTATGGCATGGGGTTCCTTCATTTACAGCACAACAGAAATGGGTATGCAAAATCCCATGGCCATTATCCTTTAGGGTCTCACTTGCTCTCCACTTTGATAGCAGTCAGCTCCATCCTTCCATAGGAAGTAATAGATTCAGAAATAGTCAAGAGCCAGTAGGTAAAATTAACATAGAAACATTCAAATCTTAAACATGCATTTGATTTTAGGGAAAAAAAATTAGGTTGCATTTATCAGATAAGATACCACTTACCAACAACAGAAAACTGTCAAGCCAAGTGTAGACTTCAAATGATTCAATGGTGCCCAGCCAAGGAGCCTGGTATTTGGAATGTGTAGATGTAAACCCAATGTCGGTAACTGCAGGATGTGACAGTGCGAAAGGGACGCTGATCCACTGTAACCAGTGATATTAGATTGTTAGGCAAATATTTTTAACTGTTTAATATATGCAAGACTAATTCTTGTTTTTTTCATAGACCACATAGCTCAGGAGTTGCTCTTGTTCAGACAGAGAAGAAACTGGAATCATGTTCTCTGGGGAACATCATGAATACTGATTTAGAAAAGTTAAAGTAACATATTGTCTACTTTTTTTGTTTAATTGTACCAATAATGTCAAATAGAGAAGAAGTCACTAGAAACATTGGAGAGAGAACATTAAATTTGAGAATAGAATCCTATCTAATAAAAGAGTAACATACAAATTGACCATCACTCCAATACACAAGATGACTGTCCCCATGTGGTCAAAGATGGCTTCCCCCATGTGGACACAAGATGGCCAGCAGGGGAGGGCAGTTGGGCAGGACAAGGTCTGCAAAGGAGGGCAGTTGTGGGTGATCAGGCCAGCTGGAAAGGGCAGTTGGGCAGGACCAGGTCTGCAAGGGAGCACAGTTGGGGGCAATCAAGCTTGCAGGAGAGGGAAGTTAGGGGTGACCAGGCCAGTATAGGAAGGAGGTTGGGGGTCACTGGACCTTCAGGGAAGGGCAATTGGGGGTAATCAAGCCTGCAGAGGAGGGCAGTTAGGGGCAACCAGGCTTGCAGGGGAGGGCAGTTAGGGGTGACCAGGCCTGCAGGGGAGGGCAGTTAGGGGCAAACAGAATGGCAGGGAAGCAGTTAGGCATCAATCAGGCTGGCAGGGGAGTGGTTAGGAGGCAATCGGAAAGGTAAGCAGATGAGCAAATTGGGAGCCAGCAACCCTGGTAGGATCGGGACTAAATGGGCAGTCGGATATCCCTCAAGGGGTCCCAGATTGGAGAGGGTGCAGGCTGGGCTGAGGGGCATCTCCCTCTCCCTCACCTGCACCGGAAATATAATATAATATAATAATATGATATAATATAATATATAATAATATAAGAGTAATATGCTAATTAGACTGGACAGCTAAATGACCTTCTGGACATCATTCTGGATATCCTTTTTGATGAAGTTGTCATGGCAGGGGCCAAGCCAGAAGTGGTTAGGGCAATCGGGCAGGCAGGCAAGTGATTAGGGGTGATCAGGCAGGCAGGAAGGTGAGTGGTTAGGGTCAGCAGGCCCAGATTGCTAGAGGGATGTCCGACTGCCAGTTTAGGCCTCATCTCACAGGTATTGGCCTTAACTGTCAGTCAGATATCCCCTGAGGAGTCCTGGATTGTGAGAGGAGAGGATGTGGGCTGGATTAAGAAACCCTCACCCACCAATGCACAAATTTCATGCATTGGGTGGGCCTCTAGTATAATATAATCTATATAATCAAGAGCTAATATGCAAATGGGTTATCATGACCTTATGCCATCATGCCATAACAACTCAGACACTCAACACTAGTGAGAGAGGAATTGGGATCAGCCAGGCACAAATGAGCTTCTGAAAAAGAAATGGAGACCAGCCAGGCTGTGGCCTAGAGAGAAACAAGCTGCCTGCCCTGCATCTGTTCCTGTGCCTATGGCCTGGCCTGGTCCAGTAGAGGGACAATACACACACCCCATGGTCCCAGGTGCCAATGGTTGGGGCTTTGGCCTGGAAGAGGGACAAGCAATGTGCTTCACAGTCCCAGGCACCAGCAGCTGTGCCTGTGGCCCAGGAGAGGGACAAGCCACCTTCCCCATGATCCTGGGCACCAACACCTGTGTCTATGGCCATGAGAGGGACAAGATGCATGCCCTGCAATCCTGGGCTCCAGCACCTGCAATTGCCACACAAGAGTGGGACAAGCTGCCTGCCCTGTGGTCCTGAGCCCCTGTGCTGCAGCCCAGGTGAAGCTGGCCTGGTTCTTGGGTGTTACAACCAGCCAGAGGAGGGAATCCTGGGTCCTGGGTGCAGAGCAAGGCAGAGGTGGTAAGGGCCATCAGGCCAGCAGGGGAACAAGGGGCAATCAGGCAAGTAGGTGAGTACTTATGAGCAATCAGGCAGGCAGGCAGAGGGGTTAGGGATGATCAGGCAGGGAGGGAGGCGAGTGGTTAAGAGCCAGCAGTCCTGGATTGCAAGAGGCAGCTGGACATTCTTTGAAGGGTCCCAGATTGAAAAGAGACCCCACCCCCCCATATAAATTTTGTGATTTTGTGCACTGGGCCTCTAGTATAATATAATGTAATATATTATAAAGAAGATAACAATTCATTAAAGTGACAAGGAAAGACTTGATTGAGAAATTGGTGGATGAAACAAACCTTCATGCATGATTGTACTACTGAATTTGTAGAAGAAGAAACAACTAAAGGTACAGGTGGTCTATGTGGAAGAAGGTGAACAGTGCAATATAATGTGTGTGTGCATGTACACACTGTTGGGTTAGATGATTTGCTTGCATGGTGTTGGCTTAGAGAAATGGGATGCATAGAGATAGATATGTGGAGAGAACCTTGAATTGCAAGCTAAGAGATTTGTATTTTGTTTTGTTTCAACTAGAAGCTAGAGGAATTCCTTCTGGATTTTTTTTTAATTTATTGATTCTTTACAGAGAGGAAGAGAGGGGGACAGAGAATTAGAAACATCGATGAGAGAGGAACATCGCTCAGCTGCCTCCTGCATGCCCCCTACTGGGGATGTGCCCACAACCAAGGTACATGCCCTTCACCGGAATCAAACCTAGGACCTTTCAGTCTACAGGCCGATGCTCTATCCACTGAGCCAAACTGGTTTTGGCTCCTTCTGGATTTAAAAAAATATATTTTAGTAGAATGTCTTCTTCATTTTTTTTTTATCACAGACATGAACAGTAAGTTTAGAAAAAAAGGAGTCAGGATAATGTGACACTGATATAACCAATATAAAATCCCTGAAACTGAGTAATGATATTGGAAATGAAAGATATTATTACAAAAATAATTATAAAGATTCAACAGTCTTCAATTACAATAAGAAAAAAGAAGTCAAAGAGAAAAATAACTAACATGCACTTCAAGTTCACAGTTGTAGGATGATGACAGAATCAACAGAATTAAAGATATTAGAAGATATGATTTATGCTGTAAGTTGATTAATTATATATGTATATATATGAAACTTAGAGAAGAAACTGTATTTAGCCTTTTATTCCACCAATTTAATAATATCTGAAGTAGTAATAAACAGAACTTGATTTCTTATCAATTAGATACATTATATAGCAGAAAATGCATCCTTACATATATTTGCCCTGACATGGTTTTACTAACACATTTGATCTATGAACATAGGTGTTTTAAGTTCTAGTCTCATACAAAGCAATACATCATGAATAAATAGATTCATCCCTGGAGCTGTGTTCATTAAAATATCAACTGTATCTTTTATGAGAGCTGTCACCTGCCAAACTAACCTTACCTCCAATATTCATAATGGAGCTTTATTTCTGGAAGTTTAAGATGATGCTAAGGAAACTCAGAACCTCAGCACTGTGACTTGCTTTTGGATATTTAAAACTGAAAATGTAATAGAAGTCTTTGAGCTAGTTAAATATTTCTAGATTTAATTAAAATGTAAGTGAGTAAAATTCTGGGAAATACAAATAAAATATCTAGAAGGAAAAGAAAAATATTGTAGTCATTGCTAAATATTATAATCATGTAAATTAATGGCTAAACTGTAATTCTAACTGTAATTCATTCTTCCTTGCAGAGATACAAGGAAGTAAAGAACAAAAGAACCAGATATGAATATAAAATTCATTATTCATTTTTTCTTTTTGAGTATCTAGTGTAAACACTAATAGAGTCAAAAGCTTTTTATAATAAGAAAAAAAATAAGACATCAAGGAGAACCAAGGGTGCTTAGATCACCCACAGGAAATGAGTCATGATCAGTAGTCTTACATGGCCTTTGCACAAGGGTATTGCTCTTACAGTATATACATATGAGGTCATGTACATGCATGAATCATCACAGCTTCCAGCACAGAGTGCATATTCTATTTACTTAATATTCAGTATGTCTTAGGTGGTCGATATTATTAAATACTGGAGGCCCCATGCACAAAGATTCGTGCAAGAATGGGCCTTCCTGCCCTAACCAATTTGGCTCAGTGGATAGAGCATCATCGTGTGTACTCAAGAGTCCCAGTTTTGATCCCATTCAAGGGCATGTACCTTGGCTGCAGGCATATATATCCCCAGTAGAGGGTGTGCAGGAGGCAGCTGATTGGTGTTTCTCTCATTGATGTTTCTAACTCTCTATTCCTCCCCTTTTCTCTCTGTAAAAACTCAATAAAATTTTATTTTAAAAAAAGAGAGAGAGAGGATGGGCCTTCCTTCCCCTGGCTGCTGGCATTGCCTTTGCTCTGGCCAGAGCTTTCTTTTTACTCAGACCCAGAGGTGCCTTTCTGCCTTCCCACACTGCCAAGATGCCCGAAGCAGCTGGAGTGCTGCAGCATGCCTGTGTTGTTGCCATGGCAATGATGCAAGCATCCTGCCCCACCCTTAGCCATTCCACACTGGAATATGCTAATTAATCCACATCTTTGTTGGATTAATTTGCATAGTCACTCCTGATTGGGTGGTGGGCATCGCAAAGGTACAGTCAATTAGCATCTTACTATTTTATTAGTGTGATACAATTACAATAATCAATTTTTAAAATTTTTTTGTTAATTTTGACCCAATTATATTTTTCCATTTATTTTTAAAGAGAGTGGAAAGGAGTGATGGAGAGGGAGAGAGAGAAACATTGATGTGAGAGACACATCAATTGGTTGCCTACAGCACTTTCCCAGCGCTGGAGACTGAACCTGCAACCCAGATACCTGCCCTAGACCTGAAATTGAACCAGCAACCCTTTGGTGCATGGGCTGACACTCTAACTACTGAACCACACAGGTTAAGGCACAGTGGTCATGTTTTAAGATTTTAGTTTGCAAAGGCTGAACATTGACTAAAATGTGTTCAGAACAAAAAAAAAGTGCTTTTAATATAATATTAATAATGTTCATATCATAATTATACAATACTTTCTATTTAATAAAGCATGAATATATCACCTAATTTTACCTAGGATGTATATGCAATATATAATAAATATTTTTAGTGCTTTACATAATAATTAAGCCTTTTCTTTGTTTTTAGACCACAAATAGTGATGATTAATATTGAAAACCACAGTATTTTCAAGAGGAGTATTTCTATGCCCTATGAGGAGTTTATAGATTAACTGACACTAATATAAAGGGAGGATAAGAGACTCATAGAGGTTAGCATCAAGATTTAAATTTTCAGGTTGAAGAAAGTGTGTTGCCTTCAAACTTAAAGGAAGATCACACATAAGCTTCCACCAGATGTAGCCTTGAAGGAAAGGAAGACTTAGACCTTTGCAAAAAGTAAACTAAGAGCACACTTCTCTGGCAAAATCTAACAAAACAAGTAGAACTTTTTATCAAATTACATTATAAAGAGATATAACATTTAATGAAATGTGATTTAGTATGTATTACTGAAGATGAAAAATAACATTTCTTTTAGATTTTGCTGAGTTAGTATAAATTCCATATAATCTCTTACAAAAAAAGAAGAAAGGAAAAGAAAGAAGGTAGAAAGGGAGAAAAGGAGGGAGGGAAGAAAGAAAGTGAGGGAGAGAGAGAAAGAATATCTGTGAATGACCCCACTTACCAGTCCTATGAAAATACAAAAGAGCTGTACAACGTCTGTGTAGGCCACAGAATAGAGACCGCCCACCAGGGTATACAGAATGGCAATGAGTGCAGAAACGATGACAGAAGCGTGTACATTGACGTCAATAATCACACTGATAGTGGCTCCTGAAAGAACACAAATAAGAGAAGGCTCTAATTAAGGAACTAAAGTGGATTCAGAATTTTGTACACAAATATATTGAATGTTTGGTGACAGTAGCAGATGTTTTTCCCAGTGTCATATGAAATGTGAAAGCTAAAGTTAGTTTTCATGTTGAAAAAAAATTAATATATTTTATTGATTTTTTACAGAGAGGAAGGGAACGGGATAGAGAGTTAGAAACATCGATGAGAGGAAAACATCAATTAGCTACCTTCTGCACTTCTCCTACTGGGGATGTGCCCGCAACCAAGGTACATGCCCTTGGCCAGAATCAAACCTGGGACCCTTCAGTCCACAGGCCAATGTTTCTAACCACTGAGGCAAGCTGGTCAGGGCCATATTGAAAATTTTAAATCTCAGTAAATTGATTATGCATGTATATATATTAGAGGCCCAATGCATGAAATTCACACAAGAGTAGGCCTTCCTTCCCCCAGCTGGTGCCTAGGTCCTGGGTTTCCCTCTGGCTGCTGGAAAGCACCCTGGACTGGGCTTTCCTTGCAGTCCCTGCTTCATCCAGAAGGACATCCAGAAGGATATCTGGTCCAATTTGCATATTATGCTTTTATTATTATGGATATATATATATATATATATATATATATATGTGTGTGTGTGTGTGTGTGTGTGTGTGTGTGTATATATATATGTATATATATATATATATATATATATATATATATATATACAGATATATATTAAAATTCTAATTTAAAAATTAGTGCTTTACTAACTTCTTTATGTGAGGACACCTGAAATTCATGATGTGATTTCAGAATCTCATGAACTATATTAAATTTAATTCTATCATAAAAATCTTACATTAATTCCAACTGTCGGAAACTCCAACTTAATATTAAATATATGCAATATATGTACTCTCATCTATAAGAAAAAACTCTTTATGGTAAGCATAATGACTGATTTGTATATATTAGAATTAATATTCACACTGTTTTGTATTAACTCTGTATTGCTAGCTTTTATTACATAGCAGATGGTATAAGTAAGTAAATAAATAAATAAATAAATAAGTAAAATTGGCAAATTGCATCTATTAACATTTCCTCTTTTGATTTGTTAAAGTTCTATTTTATCTTATCTTATTTTATTGGTTGAGCATTCCTATCCTGTTCCTGGGACAACAATGCATTGAATAGCCTCAAATTTCAATATCACAATTTTAAATAATATCTACCACCAAAATTTTAAACCTATCTTAGAAATCAAGTTTATGGTTTTTTTACTTTATGACTTTGTTTATTGTGTTTGTTTGTGTCTGTGTTTCTATTCAGGATATGGACAGTTGGACTACCTTGGACTGCCAGATCTGGATTTATTGATTTACAGAACTTTTACCCATTGTTCTCAAAAGTTGTAGTTTATATTTCATATTATTAAATACAGCGATGATAGCAATGCTAATAACACACATACAACAAACCTGTGATTTTAATTGTATTCTTATATTCTATTATCCCTCTTCAATTGCAAGCTAATAGTGTATGCAACCCACCAGAGATAAAAATCCAATAGCTCAAAGAGAAATATAAAATATTTTGATCTAAGGTAATATAAAATATTTTCAAACAAAATTTTCTTAGTGCTTTGGCTTTGGTAACAAAAGTAAATTTCTTTCCTAAGTAAAATCTAATTAATAAAAAGAAAAGCCTGGTGAGGAATTGAAGGATGAAGACAAATTAATCTAGCCGATCTCATAAAGAAGGGATATGCTTATTGGCCAGCCAACCCTTACAAAGATGGTGGTGCCCACACCCAATAAAGAGAGAATATGCTAATTGACTGCCACTCCCTCAAAGATGGTGGTACCCAAAGCCACAAGATGGTGGTGCCCAGTCCCCTCAGCCCTGCTGGGACAAAAGGCATGTGGCACAGCCTGGCCTGCCCCCAGGCAAGTCTGGCTATACTGTGTATCTGCCTCTAGAATCCCCCAGTTTCATCAGCCCACAGCCACCCAGGGCCAGCCCAAGGCACAATAAGCCTCAGATGTTAGCTGGCCAGCCGCCATGACCAGCCTGAGACACAGGCAAGCCTCGAATGTCAGCTGCCCAGACACCCAGGTTTGGCCCAAGGCACAGGTAAGCCTCAGATGATGGCTTCCCAGCCTCTCAGGGATGCCCAAGGCTCAGATAACCAAGACCAGCTGAGGCTTGCGCTGCTGACAGTGGCAGCAGCAGAGGTGTGATGGTGGCATCACCTTCCCCTGATTGCTGGGTCATCTCCCATCCTTGAGGGCTCCTGGACTATGAGAGGGGGCAGTCTGGGCTGAGGGACACCCCCCTCCAGTGCTTGAATTTTCATGGTCTGAGCCTCTATTATATATATAATATATATGCAAATAAACCAAACAGCAGAACAGCTGAACAACCAGTCACTATGATGGGTACTAACCACCAGGGGGCATGCACAGAACATGACAGGCATTGGAAGCAGGTTGCAGAGCATGGAACATGGTGACATTGGCCATAGCGGGATGGTGGAGCAGGTGAGCAGGTGAGCACTGGACAGAGCCCTGGTCTCTGTCATCAGGGCAAGCCTCTGGTGAGTATTGAAAATTCTTTGCTCCTGTGCACCACAGTCCTGCACAGTGCTTGCACCTGGTGCTGGCACTAGAGCTGCTGCTTGCACCTGCTGCCAGTGCCAGGAGCTGGCTCTGATCTCTCAGCATCATCAGGGGGTGCAAGCAGTGGCTGCCAGCCCCAATTTCCCCTCAGGACTTCTCTACCTTCTCCTGATCCTGAGGGGTGATTGGAGCTGGCAGCTGCCTCTTACAACACTGCCAGCAATGGCCCTGCTTGCACCCACTGCTGGCACTGGAGCAACTGCTTGCACCTATTGCTGGTGTCAACCTCGCACACACCCGTAGACCTCTCACATCCACTGCCATTTCCCAGCACCAGTCCCAATTACTTGACATCATCAGTGGTTGTGAGCAGCAGCTGCCAACACCAATAGCCCCTGAGGGCTTCTCCACTTACCCCTGCTCCTAAGGGGTAATTGGGGCAGCAGCCACCACTCACACCTGTTTCTGGCTGCAATCACTCTGCATCATCAGCAGGTGCAAGCAGGGCCAGTGCCATCAGAGCATGGTAGAGGCGGTAGAGGCAGCAGTGGTAGTGGAACTGGGGTTGCCAACAAAAAGGGGATTGAGACCCACTGTGGGATGAGCCTGGATGAGCATGGAGGATTGGCTGAGATCTGCCCATGTGCCCACCACAGCCTTGTGGCCCACAGTTCCTTTCAAGGTGCACAAATTCATTCACTGCGCTACTAGTTAAGTGACAGGATAATTGACTTATTTTTTGTATAGATACTAAGCAAATTATTTTTTCTCAAATTATTTACTTAATGTTGAAACTTTAGTTGCAACTCTTGGTCATTTTTCTTTTGATCTATTTCTCTATTTTGAAAGTTATAGTGCATGAGTTATAAATAGTGTAAATATCACCCTACCTCTTTTCAATGCTGTCTGTATGTTATAAAATAAGATCACTGGATAGAATCAGAAACATTTGGGATACTGGTAGATGCAGCCATTTGGCTTTAACTCAGTGGTGGTACAGAAGTAATCTATGCTTCCATCATTATTAAGATTGGGATGAAGGTTTCTCTAAAATATTTTCTGAATATTTTCATCATTTGTAGTGAGTAAAATTACTGTGAAATATTAGTGTATTTTCTAATGCAATCATAAAAATAAATATACTGTAACTAAAATTTTAAAAATTGACTGAATTTGAACTGTCAAAAATGTAAATACTATACCTTTCTTTAAAAAGTTATAAGGATGTTGTTCTTTTATACCAAGAAGATAATTTAAAGATTCTCCTAACTTTCAGTGATGAACTATGTACCTTCATGATAAGATGGTAATGGATCTTATGCTTGTCTATTTTTAAGTATTTTATAATAAATATTAACTTTGAATCATTTCCAAATATTATTTTTTAAAGAAAATCCAGGTGTTAATTTAAAATTAGACATATATTCTCTTTATCAGAACATATATTTTCAAAAATAGGAGTAATGTTTTAAAAACACTGTTCATTGTGTGTATGTACAGTGAGACAGACAATACATATATTACATGTATATTGACATATACACATAGAAGTAGATACACACATATATACAAAAATAACCACAACAAAGTTTAGTGTTTAGCTGTTGTTTTATATTTCTAAAATACCTTAGAAATATGAACTTATTAATTCTATTTTCCCTTAATTGTTCTGTTATATAAATTGATTTTTATTTAGTGAGAATAAATATTTTGTATTCTATCACATATTCAGCCTGCTCCTTTTTGATATTTCAGCAGGCAGTTTTTCTTAAAACCAAAATCTTCTGGTAATGAAACCAATGACAAAGAAACTTTTGCTTCCTAGCTAATGAGAGCAAGGTAGCAAAGGAGGTACATTTTCACACATTTTAATTAGAATGTGCTAGTAAGTGTTATGGTAGTTGTGGAGTATTGTTATCCAATACCAGGAAAGTCCAACATTTTTCACTGAGCTATTATAGTATTTTATAACTATCAAATTCTATTCTTTTTTATATCAAGTAATTCCTTTATTTTAAGATAAGATTATACATGAGTTTGAGAGAGAAAGGAGTAAAAAATAGTATAAATTAATATCTGATATTATAGTGGCCAGGTCTAATGATAATGCTGAAACCAGAAGACAAATTTTTCTAGAACACATAACATAGAAAGAAATTCATCTTATCTAACTTTGGTTTTGACCACTAAAAATCCAGCTATAGATTTCTTCTCTTTATTTCTATTTGTAAGAGGAGATGGAGAGTAACACAACAAATGCCTTTATATCAAACATTGACATAGCTCACTGAGGAAAATAGTGGAACTTCCAACTCTATTGATCTTTGGAAAGGACCCTAGTACTTAATAGAATAGCTTAAATTTACCCTTGATCAAAAGGTAAGGCATTGACTCTGAATATTCTCCATGATTTCACTGAAATCTTTTGCTTTTAAAGCTTATAAGAGAATCCAAGGGCCAAGGGCAAGTTGTCCTTACCAATCATTAATCTTGATAGTAAGTTAAGCCCTAAAGAGCCCAAGTTCATTTTATAGTTCCCTAAACATGTATACAATCCAATACTTTGCAATGTTAAGGGATCACATTGAGAAAGAATTTACATTCTTTTTATTTTTTTCTTTTGAAAAAAGTAGCAGAGCTAGGGGGTTTCAAGATGGTAACAGAACAGATGGAAGCTACAATCACCTCCTCCCAGAACTAAACTGGATTACAACTAAATTAAAGAAAAATCATCCCAAATAACCAACTGAAGACTAGCTATACAAGTATTTTCAGAGGAAGCTCTATTGAGATTGATAGGAAGGGCAGAGTAACCAGAAGAGCTGTCTCTGCTCCCATGTGCAGCATCTAAGGTTTGGGGGACATATCTCAGCTACAGGGGGATCCCTGTAAGAAGCATGGGGTGTAAACCCAAAGACTGGTTCCCAATCCCAGAGCACCAAGCCAGGAAGAAGCTCAGAAGTAATATCTGGCTGAGAAAAGCAGCAGGGTTGCTATCTGGAAGAGACAGAGTATGCTGGAGACACAGGCATCCTCCTAAAAGGCCAATGCATGTACATCATTCCTTATGCCAAATGGTTGCAGGTTCAATTCCCAGTCAGGGAGCTGGCCCTGATCTCAGCATCATCAGGGGGTGCAAGCAGCGGCTGCCAGCCCCATGTTTCAAGTTTTCCCCTGATGGGGGTGTGTACAGGAGGCAACTGATTGATGTGTGTCTCTCTCTCTTTCTCCCTCTCCCTACCTTGAATGAATTAAATAAAAAGGGCCAATGCACAAAATTTCATTCACAGCCATGCACCCTGGGTTCTGGCAGAGGGAGAGTGGAGTAAACTAGAGTAGTGTAAGGAAAGCCTGGGGTTTTAGACTTTGGGAAGGGAGCTGTGAGAGCCATCAGGGTATTTTAGCTGAGTCATTCTCTAATTCTTGTCTCTATCATTCTTGTGTGTACACTCCCCTACATATGGCATCAGCCTGGGAGAAAGCTATTGCCCCAGACTCTGGACCCTTTTTTGTCTCACCATGAGAACCTTAGACACTTCTGAAGATTCAGCTTCCTTGACCAGGGTTTAGATGTCAGGGACTGAGTTGTCTGACTTTGGGATGGGTCTATTTTCTCCACTTTCCTGTGAACCTGATTGACATTTCCCCTCATAAGAAATCTAATAAAAACATCCTCCCAACATCTGGCAGACCCTTCCTCTAGGCTCCAAAGGCCCCACCCACCCAACTCATAATGGCTTTGCCATTTCTAAGTTGTGAATCTGGGGCAGGTATTACACATACCATTTCCTCTGAAGCCTGACTGATACCTCCCCAATAGAAGACCCACTAGACCTTCTTCCTCTCTGTAAGAGGTTCTTTCAATAACCAAGCTTAACAGGCAGCTGGCAGGCAGAAGCAGCAGAAGGCAGATCTCATTGGGATGCCTTGAAACTTTTGATGACTTTTTTTTTCCTAAACCAGATGTTGGTAAAAGCTGGCTTTAGTGCTTATCTTGGTCCGTCCTGCATGCACACAAGCCCAGCAGATGCAGCCACAATTATGGATCACTTGTAGATCCAAACAGGTTTCTAAGAACCAGGAACAGACTGATATTGTCCTGCTCGGGTCTATCCCAAGAGACCCAAAAGGAATACAACCAGTTACCAGCTTCAGATATCATCAGAGAAAGGCCCAGTAAATATCCAAAGGGCAATCTCAGCAGGCACTAAACTTTGCTGAGGGAAATTCTGCTTCATGCAGTCAGCACCTACACAACAGCACACATGCTATGGTTGGTATTTGAGCCTCACAATCAACCACTCTAACGTTCAATCACATGCACAAACAGGGCAATAGTAATCAAGACTCAAGTAAAAGGGAAGGGCCACATAACCAACACAAGTGATATTTCTAGAGCACCCAGCTCAGGTGATCAAGGAGACTGCACAAGTGGATTACATAGAACACCTACTATATAAGGCCACTCCACAAAAAACTGGGAGTCATAGCAGATCTATCTAATATATAGAAACTAATATATAGAGGCAGAAAATTGGGGAGACAAATATATAGGCCCTAAATGAAAGGACAGGAGAACACTCCAGAAAAAGAGCCAAATCAATTGAAGGCAAGAAATGAATCAGTGAAATAGTTAAAAGTAATGGTTATTTGAATAGTCAATAAACTTAATGAGAATGACACAGCATGGAATGGGACATAGAAACCATGAAAAGGAATCAGTAAAAAATGAAGAATACCATATCTGACATCAAGAATACACTAGAACTCTGGCTGGTGTTACCCAGTTGGTTGAGTGTCATTCCATGAGCCAAAATGTCGCTGTTTCAATTCCTGGTCAGGGCACATGCCTGAGCTGTAGGCTTGTTCCCATGGGGGGTGGAGGAGTGGGGATGTGAAGGAGATAGCAAATTGATATTTCTCTCTCTCTCACCAATATTTCTTTCACTCTCCCTCTTCCTTACTTCTCTCTAAAATCAATAAAAATGTTTAAAAAAGAATATACTGAAAGAAATAAAAAGTAGGTTGGATGAAGCAAAGAATCAAATCAGGAATTTGGAAAACAAAGTAGAAAAAAAATCCACAAAATCAGAACAGAAAAAAATTAGGAAGAATGAGAATATTTAAGGGAACTTTGAAACAACATAAAACAGCAACATTCTCATTATTGAGATTCCATAAGGCGAGAGTGAGAGCAAGGGATAGAGAATTTATTTGAAGAAATAATGACCAAAAATTTCCCTAACCTGGCAAAGAAAAAAGACACATAAGTGCAGGAAGTACAGAGAGTACCAAACAAGATGAATCCATAAAGGCTCACACCAAGACACATCATAATTAAAATGGCAAATATTGAAGACAAATACAGAATCATAACAGCAGCAAGAGAAAAGCAGTTATAGGAGCTCCAACAATGGAGCTCCATATGACTGTCAGTTGATTTTTCAACATAAATACTTCAAGCCAGAAGAGAAGACATGTGGTATTCAAAGTGATAAAAAGCAAGGACCTATAACCAAGGCTACTTTATCCAACAAGTCTATCACTTAAAATTAAAGGACACATAACATATAAAACTAGGCATCAATCCCAAGCGGGGGAGGCACCCTGAAAAATACACACACACACATCTACACACATCAAAGCTAAATAATATGTTATTGAACAATGAATGGGTTAACAATGATATCAAGGAAGAAATCAAAAGATACCTTGAAATATATGAAAATGAACACAACAATCCCAAATACATGGGACACCGGGAAAGTAGTCC
This sequence comes from Lasiurus borealis, assembly GCA_004026805.1. Classification (NCBI taxonomy): domain Eukaryota; kingdom Metazoa; phylum Chordata; class Mammalia; order Chiroptera; family Vespertilionidae; genus Lasiurus; species Lasiurus borealis. Next base: position 61 of record PVJN01002113.1, on the reverse strand, counting down.
TAAGAGGGAAATTCATAACATTACAGACCTACCTCAAGAAACAAGGAAAAAATAAGAAAAA